>OZ036004.1:1513673-1538673 GCA_964035015.1 Corallium rubrum
GTACCTAAAGACGTCAATGCTGCCATAGCAACGATAAAAACTAAACGCACCATCCAGTTCGTCGACTGGTGCCCAACTGGTTTCAAGGTCGGAATTAATTACCAGCCCCCACGGTTGTCCCAGGCGGGGACTTAGCGAAGGTGCAACGTGCTGTGTGTATGTTGAGCAACACGACCGCGATCGCAGAGGCCTGGGCACGACTTAATCATAAGTTTGACTTGATGTACGCAAAGCGCGCATTTGTTCATTGGTACGTCGGGGAAGGAATGGAGGAGGGAGAGTTCACAGAAGCTCGTGAAAACCTGGCTGCTTTGGAGAAGGACTACGAAGAGGTTGGCATGGAAAGCATGGATGACGAGTTAGGCGAAGAAGAAGGTGATGAGTTCTAAGACATGTGGAAAAGGAACTTTTTTGATAACTGGAAAATACGGACTAAAACTTGAGGAATGTAAACAATATCAAATATTAATAATCCGGATGAAATGAAAAAACGAATGTTATAGGGAAGACATTACAGTACGAATAAACTATTTGGAGATAAATACCTTGGGCCATTTTTGTATATTTGCATAAAAGACAAATTTTAAAACTCTAGGCGCGGTTAAACGATGCACAATATGTTACTTCGTGGTATAGGCAATGTAATTTTCAAAATGCATGTGCATTCTTAGATCCCGTTTACACGATGCCGGTACAATTTGAAAACGGAACAAAATCATGCCGGTATACAAATACAGCATATAACATTTCATGTTATTTTTGTGCCGGTATCGTGTAAACGCAAGGCCTAAACGGCATAATTTTGTTCCGTTTTCAAATTGTACCGGCATCGTGTAAACGGGGTCTAAGGCGTGCAATAGCCCAGAGCAATGGCGCTATTTCATGCGCTATTTGTTTCTGGCGCTGGCCGGAATGAACGCGGGCTCTGGATGGATTTTTGGCGCTGGCCAAAAAAATCGTGGGAACAAAATATCCTGGGTACGAGTACAGTGCTTCAAACCCACTGACCCACTGACCTATATATTTAACTGGACTGCGGGTGCTGGTCAAAAATGTGTCCGCATTTTCACTTTCAAAATGGCGGCATTTATGGGTCCTTCTGCTAATGGTAGCGACCACTGACATGTACTTATCGTAGGAAAACAGAATATTTTTGTAAACACAAAGCGATTTTCTTACTTTATTAATAAATCGTTCTTATGCGAGGGCTTCCCCAGAGGTGAATAAAATCGTCTGGCGTTAGCCAGAATAAAATACTAAAGAGTAAAGACCAATAAATTCGGACAGGAAAGAGTTAATGCATGCAGGTTGGTCATTGTTAATTTCTTGTGGAACAACTCAAGGGGCCTCCTGGATTATTTGTCTGACCAAATACTAGGAATATCGCCTCCCATGTAAATAGCCCCTAAGAAGGACTCGGTACGCCTCGCTTCTTTACGATTTTGTCGTGATCTTCAGCGGTTCTTTATAGAGCTGGCGACTTCATAAAACGAAATGTTTGTAGATTTCCATGACCATGTGTATGGTTACCGCCGGCCGGCGCGTCTTTTTAATTCAGACTGCTAGAAAGCTACAACAGTAATTGTCTAGGAATATTATTGTAGTTCAGAACTACAATAAGACCTTCTAATGAAAACATCCCGGGCCGCTCAGGCTCAGCAACAAACATAAATACTAGAAATATTTTGTTTACACAAACTCGAGACCAGGACGATATTATGTTGACTTGGCAAAAATTCGACAAAGTTTCACCTAGTCCGTCTACTCCGAACGTTTTCTCAAGAAATAATCCACTGTAGGAGTTATAAAATATATTGGCAGAAAGATAATTCACCTTGCTACAACATACGTACAGTTCATCCGACCAAATAGCTTAGTTTCCCTAAAAAAAGAGAAATACCGAACATGTCCAAATCATAATAGCGGCCGCTATTTTGAATTTTTTCCCCGTATGTATTATAATGTCTTCTCCGAATGTTTTCTCGAGAAATAAACCACTGTAGAAGCTATCAAATATACTGGAAGAAAGATAATTAATCTGGCTACAACATACATACAGTTTATTCGACCAAATAGCTTAGTTTTCTTAAAAAAAGCGAAAGACCGAACATGTCCAACACGAACTAGAGATCTTAGGTATCGGTCAGCGACCTTCACCATTAGCAAAAGGACCCATAAATGCCGCCATTTTGAAAGTGAAAATGCGGACACTTTCCTAACTCAAAGGTAATAGGAGCACGCAGTCCAGTTAAATATATAGGTCAGTGCACTGACCTCTATAATATATTATAAAATAACAGGTATGCTACGCACGCTCTGATTGGACGAGAGCCATTTTCACTCAGAGTACAGAGACACGTTTGACGTCATTTTAATTTTATATTGTACAACGCATGCTCTGTTTGGTTAAATCTCACGTAATCACTGGCGTATTTATTTGATTACGCCATCATTCGTCAGCTGAGTCTCGGTCACTTTGGTGGCTTCTCCTTGGTTTTTTACCTCGTAAAACGGTTAGTTATTTTATAAAACAAATAGAAAATCGCTTTTGTGACTCTGTACTGTGATACAAACACGAATGACGCAATTTCAACCGGAAAAAATGTGTTTCCACTAGGCATTTTTTCCGGTTGAAATCACGTCATTCGTGTTTGTATCACAGTACAGAGACACGCAAGCGATTTTCTATTTGTTAAACAGAGGTCAGTGTTCAAACCCCAGTGGGCCTGAATCACTGATCTTTATATCAGAGCTCTTAATATTTGCCCGAGTTTCTGGATCTCATATTAATTTCATGCAAGCACGGAGCTCACGATCAGATCAGCCAACCAAATTAAGCTAGTGTGCGTTGCACATCTGATTTATTTGTCAATTACTTGAAGTATTTCCCAACAGTCGATGTTTCATACCGCTGGTAATACTGCGAGTCTGCGATATTTTGCACTGGATCCAAGATGGCGGACGTTGAGAAGGTTAGCAAAACGAACTTATTATTTAAACAATATTTGTACTTTACGTTTCTCTTTTTAAACAATTTATACCAGTTCTCGAAAATTTTGTGAGAAATATAGAGCATTTAGTGGTAGTTTATTATAGTTTATAGTAAATTAGTTAAAATATTTAGATATGAATTTAAATTAGTTAAAGTTATTGTGCCATTTATAATCCATTACAAACACTTTTAGGACATTCTAGACGAAGCAGTTGCTACGTATCGAAAATGTGCTTCAATTCCAACCATTAGTAATGCCAAAGTGTCAGGCAAGAAAGATGCAAGCTTTGTCACAGTTGAGAGCACATGGTGTGAAATAAACTTAGAATGTGGTGAAAGAAGAAAGTTTAGTCGACGGTTTCACTTAACAAGGAACACTGATGGAGAAATTGAACCTGGGAAGCACTTTGAAGATAATTTCCCAAGACAACTTGCTAATGAGTAAGTATAGGTACATGTGTTACACATAAGTGCATACCTTGTGAGGGTGGGTGGTGGTTGGGCTGATGGTTAGTTGATGTGGTGGGTAGTGTAGTGGTTCATGTGGTGTTTGGTGTAGTAGCTGGTGGTTGTTGTGGTGGTTGGTTGGTGTGATGGTTGTTGTGGTGTTTGGTGTAGTGACTGGTGGTTGTGGTGGTGGTGGTTGGTTGATGTGATGGGTGGTGTAATGGTTGGTGTGGTGGTTAGTGGAGTGGGTGGTGTTTAGTGTAGTGGTTGGTGTGGTGAATGGTGTAGTGGCTGGTGATTATTGGTATGGTGGGTGATGTAGTGGTTGGTGTGTTAAATGGTGCTTGTAGTGAGTGGTGGTTGGTGTAGTGAATGGTGGTGGTTGTAGTGGTTGGTTGGTGTAGTGTTTGGTGTGATGGTTGATGAGTGATGTGATGTTTGTTGTAGTGGGTGGTTATTGTTGTGGGGGGTGGTTGGTGTGGTGGTTAGTGTAGTGGGTGGTGGTCGGTGTAGTGAATGGTGGTTGTAGTGATTGGTATGATGGTTGGTTGGTGTAGTGGTTGGTGTTTGGTATGATGGTTGATGAGTGATATGGTGTTTGATGTAGTGGGTGGTGGTTAGTTTAGTGGTTAGTGTGGTGAATGGTGGTTGTTGTGGTTGGTGGTTGATATGGTGGTTGGTTGGTGTGGTAAGTGGTGTAGTGGGTGGTAGTTGTTGTGGCCGGTGGTGGGTAGTGAACTAGTGATTGGTGTGGTGGTTGATGTGGTGCTTGGTGTGGTGGTATGGTGGTTGGTGTGATGGTATGGTGTAGTGGTTGGTGTGGTAGTTGGTTCGATGGGTGGTGGTGAGTGCTGTGTGTGAGGGGGAACCTTGATCTGTTGGTAAACTGTTCATTGCTATTTATTAGTACAATTCTCATCATTATGACAATTTCTCTGCCCCAGAGCAAATTATCAAAGGTGCAAATAATCAAAAATATTGTATAAATTGACTCTAGGCAGCTTTGTTGTCAATCTCCATCTGGTCAGTTGCAGGCTGTGCTTAGAAAAATCCCAGCTGACAAAAAGAAGGAAGAAAATCAACATATTGAAGTACGAATAGGATAACTTTGATGTACTACTTTGATTAATATACATTACAATATACAGTAGTTATAATATATATATATATATATATATATATATATATAGATATAGATATATATGTGTGTGTATATATATATATATATATATATATGTATATATATGTATATATATGTATGTATGTATGTAAGGTTATTTTGAGGACGCGAATGTGATTTATTCACCAGGGTTCGAATTAGCAGGTCACAATTCGCAATTTGTGAGCCGATTTTTGGCACTTGCGAATTGAAAATTTTATTTTTTGCAAATCGAAATTTTTTAATAACATGTATTTGTTTTCAATTTTTGCGTTCAATGTTTTGTTTTCGTAAAAAAAGATATGTGAAATGAAGAAATATAGTGGAAATATTTATGAAATTCAGGATGAAATTCAATGGCCGCCATTTTGTCATCTCAGGCCCCGTCAAGCTTATTTACATCGCGGTTTTCATGCATGCTCACAGAAATTTCCCTGCTGTTCACGCCACTTGAAACTTGATATTGCCATTTGCCACATGATATCTAAATCTTGAAATTCACAATTTTTTTTTGCGAGTCGACTTTTTCTCTAATTTGAACCCTGTTCCCCAAGGGCAAAGCCCAAGGTGAATAAACACATATCCCTGAGGGGCCTCAAAATAACATACTTAATTTTCACATGGACGAGGTTGACAGGAATCACAATAGCAAAGAAATATTGAGGGGAATATTAGAGGGGAATACTAATCTATTGTTTTGCCAGGGCTATTGAATATATTCCCTATATATATATATATATATATATATATTTAGCACATACCTCGCAGGTGAATAGTGCTTTTCGCGAAATCTGATTGGTTCCTCTAGCTCGGGATATCCTGCACTATTCACCTGCGGGCAAAACAAGATGGCGGCCAGTTTTGCTTTGTTTACCGAGGCAGGAGGTTTTGTTGATAAACAAGGGTGATGTAGTAGAATAATGAGAAAAGTTAACAAAATTAAGTAGAAGAGTGTCCACAGGTATGTTTCTTTACAATTTTCTAGCCATTAATGTATTCAAAAGCTGTAAAAACTGTTTTGTCGACAAATAATCGAATACGCCGAGTTGCTAGCGGCCGACGGCGATGGCCGTGTCTTGTTTATACTCTTGTATAAAAATACCGAAAATATATAAGAATGTTAAACTTGTTATTTCATTTATGAGGTATATGCTAAAACAATTATTCACCTCAGTGTCGGTGAATAGTGTGGATATTCACCTCGCCGAAGCGGCTCGGTGAATATCCAGCACTATTCACCTCCACTTCGGTGAATAATTGTTAAATATATATATATATATATATATATATATATATATATATATATATATTTATTTATTTATTTATTTATTTATTTATTTATTTATTTAACAATTATTTGCTGAAAGTGAGGTGATTATCAGTGAATAATATTAACCAAGACAAACTCAAGGTCATTATTCACCAATATTCACTGAACCTGAATAATTGTTTTAGTATAAATACACATTTTTGCTCTTTTAAGAACAACATTTTCATTAAAATTGTTATTTTCTTCATCTGTTACATTGACAAATTGGCTGCAGCCATTTTGAATAAATGTTGTAGGTGGTTATTGAGAATTAGTCCAAAGTACCTTGACCAATCAGTGCATGTGATTTTCTATAATCACCTGTTTATTTAAACATTTATTACTATTTACTATATATATATATAATATAATATAATATAATATAATATAATATAATATAATATAATATAATGTAATGTAATGTAATGTAATGTAATGTAATGTAATGTAATGTAATGTAATGTAATGTAATGTACTGTAATGTAATTCTATTCACTAGAGAAAATCTTGCAAATCTTTAGATCTGGTCAAGAGGTTATTGTCTGAAATGTTATGATCTAAACTTGCTGGACAAGCATGGGAAAGTATACGATGATGGTAAGTGTGTGTGCTCATAGACGGATTTTCTGGGGGGTGCAGGGGGTGCTACCCCCCAAATATTAGTTTTCACCCCCCCCCAAACAAAATTTTCACCCCTCCAAAAAAATGTTCAACCCCCCCAATTTTTGGCATAATAAATAAATAGTTCACTCCAACATGCAGAGTGTTGATGATAAAAAAATAAACGTAGGAGTACGCTCAAACAGAAAAGGACAGTGGAACACTCTGAAACTAATCGCTCCTCGCTTCCATTCACAGAATCACTGGTTTATTGGAGCACAATGATTTTATAAAAGTAGAACTGTATTTTGTGTTGGGTTTACATAACTGCCATTGCTATGGCGACAATGACGTTTCGATAGCTAATTTTCCATTTTTGAAAATACTGTATTGAGCCACCTTAACATTATTTTAACTTTAACTCTCTCAACGGACATGCCAAATTCATTGATTTCACAACTTCAAAAACCTTAGTTTTTTTGTGAGGCTAGAAATCTTGATTTTTTTCAAATTTTTCCTGGGGTACTTTGTTTTCTACTCTCTAGCCTCCCTCTCGCGGCTCCACATACAGTCCACCCCGAAAGTGTAGACTTCACTGGGGTTTGGTGACGCTTTGTGTTACCTCACCTGCTCACCCCCCTAAAATTTCTGGCACCACCCCCGTAAAAAATGTGAAAATCCATCTATGGGTGTGCTGGGGCCATGGGTGTAGCATGTAAGGGGGTGGTGTGAGGGTATTACAGATAATAAGTTTGTTTTTTTTATTTGTTATTTAGATCAATTTGGTTCTTTTTGTTGGTCTCCTTGTGAGAGATATTTACTTTATGTTGCTGAGAAAAAGTTACCTAAAACAAGTTCATATTTTGAAAGTAGGTGTTTTTTTGTGTTTTTTATAGTTTACATGACATTGTATATAATACTAATCGTTTTTATTGGGGTTTTTTATAGTCTGCGAAGCAGACTGCTGCTCGACCGCTCCCCCCTGGAAGCGCCAGAACAACAGTTTACGATCAGTCGACACCAATGCTGTACAGCTACAGACGAAAAACCATCAGCGGCATGTGATTGGTCAATTTAAGCTTTCTTTGTTTAAGCTGATCTAAATATAATGCCGACAATTTCATAAACCGCTTTCGAAATGGTATTGAAATGGACAATTACGAAGCTTTTGTAAACGCAGTGAAGGACATTAAACGGGTATTTTCTATAAATTTTTTGAAACAAGACCAAGTGGAAGCATCTACAAAACCTTTAAGTTTATAATTATAAACATACCGTTGTCGAGGCACTTTCGACACACGTGCGATTCGTTTACACACGTTCACTCGGAATGGTAACTTTTGAATGACTTCGATACTGCTAATTCCAGTTGCTGCGCCGTTTTTTGACAGTTGTTTACGACTTCACATGTACTGAATAGACGTTGATAAAAATGCTACCGGGACCCGTTATTTAATTGCTTTCACACAAGACGATTTCATCTAATTAAAATAGCTCTCCTGACATATATGGTCAAAGATTTCCCTCTTTCGTAATTGCATGACAAATCACAATTGTTTGTGTCCCCAAACCACTGTTGACAACAAGCACAGGAAATTGAAGTTAATTCCCAAGGGAATTACACTGGGTTAAACTGGGGACTATATTGGGCCAAACTTGGATCAAAACTTGGGAACTTAGATATTTCCCAACTAAGACGATTACTTGGGATATGGGAACATTTTCCCAAGTCTGGTTATAATAGGGAAGAAAAGAATTCCCAACTCCAACCCAAATTCAAATCCAAACTTGGGTACACACTGGTTCATATTAGACTGGTGTCTTTTCCAAGATAGGACAGTTCTTTTCCAGTGTAGTCCCAAGCTCAAACACTTGGGATTTTGGTAAATGCTTAACTCACATGATTGGGTTAGTTTATATTATAGAGAGTATGTAATACAAAAACACCTGAGCTGAACTGAAATTAGATAAGATTAATATACTGTACTGTGACAATAATATCATCTGAAATAAACTAAAACAATTTCACATTGATTAAAAGAACTTTTATTCCAAAAAAATATTAACAATGCCATCACATAGTGCAGCTAACTGTTGTACATACAGTACCATCATGGTAGTCTTTTATCAGCAAATGGTGTAAAAGTATTAAACTGAAAGTGTTTATCAAAGAACAAAACCAAATGGTTATGCATACATTCATACATTTCTTTAAATGTTTTATAGCTTTCCAAGCATAACAAAATATTAAGTTCAGAAGTTCAAAGTTACATCATCTCGTTTTATGTTACTTAATTTAGCAGTTTTTGCCAATGCAACACGACCTTGGTTGATAAGCTTAACTGCTAGTGCTTTAGTTACTTGCTTTTTAGACATAGTTGTCAACATGCTAGCTTTAGTTCCTAATTTCTTTAGGAGTTGCACCATTTCTTCTCTAGATACCTCATCCATATTCATTTTTTCTGCAAAACAAAGCACGACAACTGCAGCACTTTTATCGCTTAAATTTAGCGCTGTAACTTCCCGACTACATGAACTATCTCCAGACCCATCATCATCACTTTTGACCTCTTTTTTAACCCTTATATCCATATTCTTAAATGCGTTAGATTTTCCTTTTGTACTGCCACATTTACTTGGGGCCGATGTGGTTTTAGATCTCGCCACTGACTGCACAGCTGAAAACAAATCTTCCTCTGAGGAACATTTACGTGGGGCAGACGAAGTTTTTGGACTTTTAGATCTTGTCACTGACTGCACAGCTGAAAACAAATCTTCCTCTGAGGAACATTTACGTGGGGCAGATGAAGTTTTAGGACTTTTAGATCTTGCCACTGATTGGGAAGAAAACAAATCTTCCTCTGGCTCTGAGGAGAATCTATGTGGAGCAGATGAAGTTTTAGGACTTTTAGATCTTGCCACTGACTGGGAAGAAAACAAATCTTCCTCTGCCTCTGAGGAAAATTTACATGGGGCAGACAAAGTTTTAGATCTTTGCAGTTGCGAAGAAAACGGTGAATCTTCCTCTGTCTCTGAGTCATCCAAAATTTCCGTATCCGGTAGTGATTCTTCATCTTCTGCAGGCTCATGAAGCTTGGGCTTTTTGCTTGAGTTTCTGAAGCCTTCTTTACAGCCATGGGTTGAGAAAGATCTCTTGACCTTTTGCTGTGCTGTCCTTCCATCAGGCTAGAGAAAGAAAATAAAAAATATACTAGTTGTTATTAGCCTTTTCCCAATCGAGCAGAGTACATGTACTGGGTCCAGTCGAGACTGCAAAGCATCTATGGATTGTTTGAAAAAGCAATGGAAATGAGCTGAATGATTCTGAATGAGCTGTCCTTCCAAATAATCCATAGATGCTTTGCAGTCTCAACTCGAACCTAGTACTCTGCAGCTGGATTGGAAAATGGCTAACAGAGGAACAGAAAATGCTTTAATGTTGATTGCAGCAGCAAATTAAATATTAGGCAATGGGAAAGAATTAGTTCAATGTTTAGCATCCCTGTCCAATCATTGATAATGCACCTGACCATTTTAAATATATTTTTGCTGATTGCATTTGGCTTCGCCGAATTTTGATCAAGTTAGATTTTGCACATGTCAGGCTGAGTTCAGTTAAGTGTTATACTGTGGGATCAGTGAAATGTGATTGGTTAATACAAAAATAAATAGTGCCATGCCTTGATTTTGAAGAGACCGAACAACGTGATGAGCTTGACTTAGATTTGCCACATGTCAAGTCTTATGCAGGATTCAATGCGCGAACACAGGTGCCCACCCCATGAGTGTACTCTTTCAATTTGAATATACATGATGTACCAATAAATTCTGAGCTGTCCGTATAAAGTGTGGGTGCATGTAACCCTCAGAGGAGAGAGAAAAAAAATAAAGGGCTGAAACACGAGACTCAGGCGTGGGATGTGTTCCACATGTTGCTGTGACACCATGTCATCATCATGAGACACTCAAATTATCTAGATTTGTGGTCACGAAAGAGCTTTGGAAGCAATTGACATTGTTCTAAAGACTTACACAGTTGGTTGTAAAGCAACTACCCCAAAATAAACCTGTGTATTAACTGGTAAGTACTTAAACTGATTTTCATGCGATGATACGATGATGACGTAGTGTCACCACAACCTCAGGAACACATATCACCAAACAAGCAAACTAATTTAGCAGACAAATCACACGATTTACCTTGTGATAAAACAATCACTATTGAAGCTATTTCACTTATTGGTTCCAAGACCGTTCATTATTATACGCCTAAAAACGATGTTCAAAACAAGGAAGATTTCGTGTTTCAGCCCTTTATTTTGCGGTTACATGCGCCCGCATTTTATACGGACAGCGGACAGCTCAGAATTCGTTCGTATGCAAAAATACTAAAACAAAATATTTTCCTATCACGTTAGGGGGGCAGTAAATTTCCTCAAAAAACTAAATAAATAGTAACGGATCCTATTATATGAGAAAGAGCTTATCTTGGAATAGCAAATAGAGTAGGTAATAAATGCCAAGCGATCAGTTTCGTCTCACGATAAAATGACGCAAAAAAAATTCGAGCGAGCTCCTAAATCCTTATCTATATATCCATATATTTTCAAAAGAATTCGTATCAGGGAATGCCACAATAAAGAAATTCATGCCCCAAAAAAATTGCCCTCAAAAATAGAATGGTCCATCCCTATAAAAGCGCAAGCGTTACAGTAAAATAAATAAAACAAAACAAAACAAAACAAGCAGATTTCTCACGCGAAATGCGTAAAGCCATCATATCAATATATTCATTGTCAAAAATAACAAACTCATTTGAAAGTTACCGTCTGAAAAAAAAGCTTTGTTTTCCGTATTTATAAAGAATTACTGCATGTAGAGAAAGTTGTTCTTATTATTTATTGGGGATCAATTAGATGAACCGGGCTAACCCACTTCTTATATTTATCGTATGTTTTTTTAACAAAAAGCCTTGAAGAGATAGATGTATGTTTGATGAATTGTGTTGTGAGATTATGAAGTTTATGAAAATAGTGAGCTGAATGAAGCCTTGCATTAACATTTGGGGCTACTGCTTGAGACATTGTTTTAAATATAAACGTCAGTGCCAGTGGCACGGGTTAAAACATGAACGACGACACGGCATATTTGGGGTGCCGAGTCTTGACGATATGGACGCTTATAATATTACCTTGTCATAGTCAATCCCGTCCCTCTTTCTGGCCCTTCGCCTTTCCCAAAACACCGACTTGATATGCTCTTTAATTCCGTCAACATTAAATCCAATGTCAAGCATTGAACAATCCTGTACCAGAGATGATGCCAACTCATCTAGTTCTTGCTTATATTCAGGCATGCGAAAATTCGGAAAATGGTTTCCTGGCCACTTTTGAACTGCAGCTCTTTGAATTTTGTTCCGTCTAAAAGCAAACGATAATTGCTGAGTTCACAGAGCCAAGGCCCAAAGGCAAAGCTCATACTGCCATTTGCAAGCCACAGTTAGGCTTGCGATTACCGTATTTTCACGTTTGTTTACGTATGAAAGTTGCAGTTTCACCATCAAACATTTACAAACAAACCATGCAATCAACTTGCGGCATGATTTCAAAGAACCTGTCAAAATGACGCCGCAAGTTGATTGATTTGTTTTCAAATGTTCAACGTTTTCTGGCGAAACTTGCAACTTCAAACGCGTAAACGCGTAAATCGCAAAGCTAACGGTGGCTTGCAAATGGCATGTTGATTATTTTTTGATGGCTGTCAAATTTTTCTTCCCGTTTGCCCTAGCAACCGCACGCGAGGGCATGCAATTATTTTGCCTCGACAAGGACTCTACTGATTTTGGTAGTAAATCAAAAGCGCGGTGAAGATAATACATGAATAAGATTAGTTTGATTTAGATTATTTTGGACCGGTTTTCTGTGAGTAAAATTTAATGAATATCTAGTGCCGCGTGAACAAATGCACGCAGGCGTTTCACGTGGCAAATCGTCTTCAGATTAACTGTATGAATGATTTTGCCTCGGATTCTGCAATATATACTTTATTAGGATATTATCAACCGAAATTCCCGCCATGCAACAAGCGAGGCGGCCGGTCACTGGCGGGAGAAGGTGTTCACACGGCACCGAACTGACGGCAAACGTTCAGTCAGATTTTCTCACAAATACCCGAACCAAAAGTGTCATTACTGGTAACGTATCTTCTCAATCTTAAGCATGTACAAGTGTTATTTCCATTGCTACTTTGCCTTCAGTTCACCTCGAAATCTACCTTCAACTGTAGACGTTTGAAAACACACTAGCCCATACGCTAATTACACTCATCAGCACAAAATATATAATCGTGACAAGCTTATTAAACCTGAATTTCTAGCTAGATGACGCTAAAACTTGCTCAGGGAAAAATACTCAAACCCATGCAGCCATCTGTTAAAATATAAATAAATGACGTGCGTGCAAAGCTACACTTCATGAAGAAAAATTAAGGCATTTACTTGCTCTTGTATAGAAGTCTTTGATCCTCGTTTAAAGACGCCAGTTGTAACATCGACGGCTTATTACTAGGACTAGGACTTGGCATTCTGCGCAAACTGATACCAGTGTTTGACAGTTTAAGTTTTTCTTCGACTCGGGTCTTCAATCTGATTACTTGTCCAAACGTCAATAGTCCAAGTGTCTTGAACACACTCGCGTCTTCGTCTTTCCTAAGTAGTTTTTCAAGACAACGACCATTTATATCTTGTTCTGGGAGTATTACAAAGAATAATATAAACAACATGAGCTATATGGCAATCTCAATATGTCATGCACACACATGCATGACCACATGTACAAACACCTGGACAAACACAAGTTTCCTTACCTTCAAATTTTCTTGAAATTTCTTCCGAAAATAATTCTTTAATAAATGTTCCAGTCTCACTTACGTTCCATTGTAATAGGTCGACTTTAGGCTCGACGCCTGATGAGTCCATATTTTTGTGACCGTCCATGTGTAATCTCCCGCTCTTTTGGAGTCCTTGACAGTTGACAAGCGCCTGCGTTTGAACCGAAACGCGGTAGAACAATAAGTGACTTTGAACGCAAAATATCCCTCAATGATATCTCTCACGCCCACTGACACTATGAGTGACAACTATAGTATGTTTTCCTCAGCAGCATTTTATACTTCAAACAGGCAATAAAAAAGTTATAGGGAAAATTCGGCAAAAATCCGGTAGTCTGTAACATGAATTTAGATATAAGTTTAAAATAGCACGAACACCTAAACATCGTAGGTGTAGCTTTGACTGGTAGCGCTTCCTGTCTCCGCCCCCAACCGTCAACGCCACTACTGTAAGTCTGTGTTGTTGTCTACAACAAAGATTTCCGCCAGTGGTTTTTTCGCTTTTGACATGAATGATGCCCAGAAAACGCGGCAAGCCCTAAAGCGACAGTATGATCAAGCTTTCAGTAACAACTGGGATAGAGAGAGTATCAGTTCCTGCCATTGTCCAGAAAAGCAATACGTACACGTTCATTGTCCATGTGAACGATGTTGCGGAAAAGCGACATCCCGCAAGGTCGAGATACAACACTGGCGAAATTGTCAACATTTGGTCGCAGAACAAAATCTTGATTTTTGCCTTGAGGAAGAAGATACCAGTAGTCACTCTTCTGATTCCCATTTTGGTGATGAGCCTGACATAATTAACCCAACTAACATCGATGAAGTACCAGAACCAGTAACGATAGAAGCAGACGCTGGTGAGAACTTAGCCTTAGATCATTTTATCGTGAAGGCGGTCTTAGAAGCTTTGCAAATAATGGAGAACACGAAGGCATCACAAAAAAATTTTGAAGAAATTTTAAATTATGGAAAACAGTTGTTTTGCGAAGGTCTTGGGGAGTTCTGCGATCAAGATGTAGTAGACTGCGTGTGGCCAAACTCGTGGAGTGCAGCGCAAGAAATATTAAAAAGAGTTGGTTATGAAGATCCCAAGGAGTATTTTATTTGTTTCTGTAGAAAAAAGGCAAAGAGGCCATGTCAACCGAAAGAAAAGCATGTTTATACTGGGAAATGGGATATCATGTCGGACAGAAAGCAAAGATGCAAGCATTGTGGGAGAAAAGGAAAGGTACGGTATTATTACTTAGGGTTAGAAGCTAAGGTAAAGCGGTGGTGCAGTGATTCGAACATGTGTCAAAAAATGCAAGCTCATTGGAAAGAAAAAGATCATTGGCTTACTTCTGATCCTTGGCCCATTAAGAAAGAAATTTGGGATGGAGACCGTTTCCGGGAACTTTCCTGGTTTTGGAATCCCGAAGAACAGTGGCTGCTACCTGCTAGATGTCCAAAAAGCTGCTGTTGTGGTGTCGTATCAAGTGACAAAATAGAAGAGGCTGTCCACGAGAGCAACTCAAAGGGAATTGTGGAGTTAGAATGTCCAGACTGTTTCACTACTTTCTGCCATACACCAAAGTACGCAGCTGGCGATCCCCGCAATCTGGCCTATATAGGACATTGGGATGGCTGGTCACCATTTCGTAGCAGCCACAAAAGTGGTGCAATAGAAGTCACCATAGCAAATATGTTAAAACAAGAAAGGTGTTCAACTAATGAGGTGTATGTCATTGGCTTTGTACCAGTTAATAAAGTTCCAAATGACAACCCTCATGCCTTAGATCCGTTCCTTGCACCGCTTGTTAAAGATATAAAAACAGGATTTATTGATGGTTATGATGTTGAATACGTCAGTGATGTAGATGGATTACCCCATGGTAAAGCAAAAATACGTCATTTACTTCTGTGTTTTACTGGTGATTATCCAGCTATCTGCGAAGTAGGTAAATTCCTGAGAGGGGGAAAGTCATCATGCAGAAGATGTAAAGTTTCAGGAGTTAGTTTGGAACAATCCAATCACAACCAAAAGTACTATGGAGAAAATAGGCACCATTGCCGATATTTCTGGGAGAGACGAAATTTGGATACAGAATTGCCAGTTATGATGGAAGTTCAGGAAGAAGAAAGAAAATCTAAAAGAAAGAAGATGTCTTCAGAATCTGGTTATACAGGAGTTTCTTATCTTCACCAGCTTAACAATCTCTATGGCTTCAACATTATAAAGGATTGCCTCTATGATATTCACCATAACATACCGCTTAACGTCATCAAAAACCAAATTGACCGACTGATTGAAGAACAAATAATAGATTCACAAGAAGTAGAAAGCAATATAACAAAAATTCCATGGACAAATACGTTTTCATGTGGTCGTATGCCATCAGGTTTTCATAATCGAAGAGGGTTTTGGAAAGCTGAAGAATATAAGAAATTTGCTTTCCCTGCATCAGAAGTGGTTTTGGGCACTCTATTGCCTGACGATGAACAAGAAATATGGACTATTGTAGCAAGACTTACAGAAATGCATTTTTATTCAGGAAGGTCTGGATGGACTGATGAAATGATTCAGCATAGCTTACAACTAGCCAAACGGTTTAACATTTTGGTTGAAGAAATACAAGGACTGCATATGTGTGTTGTCACCAACCATAACTTAATGCACATACCTGAAGATTTAAAAAGGTTTTCTGCCAGTGATAACTATTGGTGCTATCCATTTGAACGAGCAGTAAAGAAATATTCATCAAGATCCAGTAACTGCAAACACTTTGAATACACGTTTGCTAAAGCTGAATGTAGGCGGGAATTGCTTAAGGCAGCTAATACAGAGCAGAAAAATGCACAGCATTATGTTAAAGCTGACAATGAAAAGGTCAGTATAAATTAGTTAAATTGATTTTTACAGCTTACAACACAATGCAAGACCATATCAAATTGATGTGGGCTTACATTGTGTTGTAAGATGTAAAAATTAATTGTACTGTGCATTGAACTGATTTAAATTTATTTACTTTATTTATTTATTTATTTATTTAAAATTTATTATTTTTTAGTTAATGACATCATCTGAAAAAGATGCTCGCTTACTGTCTGAACAATTGCAAGATCAACAGTGTGGCGAAGCAATTTTAATTGGAAATTTGGAAAAGCCAGTCATTGAGAGTCTCAGCCTGGATGATGCAAACTGTATATCAATTTTGTGCGACATAAATCAGCCAGGGATTTCACAAGCGACTACAATAGCCAAGCGTGCTTTCTTGCAAAAACTTGGTTATATGGGTGAAGTGGTACGCTCTGGAGATGCAGTGTATTTAAGTTGTATAGACAAGATTTTGATTGTTGACAGGTTTCTTGCAGTAAAAGTTGCAGGCTCATTTCAATCATTTGTTCAAGGAAGAAACTGTCATTATGTAATGGAGTGTGGTGAAGTTCAGTACCATGTTTCCAGTAACTTTCCTTGTGTTCATGCTCCCACTGACATTTTCACAACTTTTGCATCGAATATTTCAAGAAAAGTTATGCTTTACCCGGAAGATGATGCAACATATGTGGCAATTGACTACGATCGTCCTTATAAACTTTCCCATGAAATCATAGTTCCTGTACACCCAGAAGTCGGTGACATGGTCAAAATTCTTGGAGAATCTGATGCAGGGCACATTGAACATTGGTATGGTCATGTCCTTTCAGTTAACTGGAGGTTGAAGCAGGTTTCATTGCTCATGTACATAAAAAGTACAAGATGGGCTGATAGAAATATTTTTTTGCCAGAAAAGAAAGCAGGACATCTCTGCAGAGAAACAGTTAACTTAAAAAGTTTAATTTGTATTGCCAGTGGTGTATGGAAGTCAGACACATGCTGGCAGCTGCAGTGACGGCGCTAGGGAGGGCCCTGGGTGGGCCGAGGCCCACCCAAAAATTCAGTGTGCCCACCCACAAAATTTTGGTATTTCCTCTTTTTCATATTTAATTAGTTATATTTAAACAAACATCCCATAAAAAGCTGTCTATTGTCAATGACCCCATCTTTGTGCCCACTCAGGATCTTTTGTGCCCCCCCCCCCCCCCCCCCCCAAACAAAATACGGATAATTAAATTCCTGGCGCCGCCACTGGGCAGCTGCTTCTGTAAATTTGCAGCTTAGCTCAGGGCTATTAAAGTATTGTCATTTTCAAACTATTTGGTAGTAGTAAACCATTGTGTACATATTGTATGTATTCAAGTTATAAGTTTCTAGCACAAAAAGAAATAAACAAATTTGTTTGGTTTAGGGTTTTACTTAACCCTAAAATTACTTTGATCCAAGCCGGACTGACTTTCAAATCCTTCAAAAACAAATCAACCTAATTAAGGTAGTCTGGGTCAATTTGAATCCTAGCTAAATCACTCTGACCCAGATGTAGTTTAACTTGGGAGTAATATAGCATGTTTGACCCAATTTACGCATCCTTGGGTGCATCTTTACCCAAAGTTATTCCAAACTAACAAAATACAGATTTTTTTAACCAAGGTTAACCCAAGCTTGCTACTTGGGTATTGTTTTCTGGGTCAATTTAAACCCTAGCTAATTGTCACTCTGACCCAGATATAGTCTAACTTGGGAGTAGTATGGCATGTTTGACCCAATTTACACAACCTTGGGTTCATCTTTCCCCAATTTTATCCCAAAATAACAAATCCAGATTTCTGTACCCAAGATTAACCCAAACTTGCTACTTGGGTACTGTTCATTTCCCAACATAATTACAGTTTAACCCAGACTAGGGATCTTACTCAGTTTTCCTGTGAAGTGAACAACATTCAAAAAACAGCGTGTGGCGCGGCCAGAACTTCTTCCAGACTTCAGTTAATTTATATCCGAAATATTTATGCATGACGTCACGGTACGGCATTAGTGTCGATTGATCGCAGACTGTTGTTCTGGCGCTTCCAGGGGGGAGCGGTCGAGCAGCAGTCTGCTTCGCAGACTAGGTTTTTTATTGTTTATAGTACAATCATTGTAATGTTTACTTTATTGTTTTTATTGTTTACAAGTAAAAAAGGATGATAAAAATGAAGAGAAGATAGAAAAGGTACTGCATGCTCAATGGTTTATCAGGTTACTACTTTACTTGAGAGTTGAGACTTTGACAAAATGACGTCTGACTTGACTTCTTGAACAGAGTGACTAGATTGGACTTAGAAAGAATGATTTGTGACTTGACTTAGATTTGGACAATATACACTTGTTGACTGGCGCTGAGGGAAACATCGAGTTTTACGGATCTGAAGACTTCAATGAGGGCTTTAGCCCGAGGGTGACATTGAAGCCTGAGGTACCGTAAAACTCGATGTTTCTCGAGGCAAAAGTCAACAAGCGTTTTGTTATATACCAAAGACTTTTAAAATACAAAATACCAAGTTGACTCAAAACTTGTAAAAGGCAAAAAGACTTACCAAAACACTTTGGCTTTGTCTTCGTAATTTCAATTTAACTAAACAAATACACCAGACTCAACAAGTACAAAGAACAGCTTTAAACTTATCCAGATTTTCTTCAGACCTTCTTTGAAGATATATATATATATATATATAGATATTCTTTCCTTTGGAAAATGGACTATTTCGTACCAAACAAGCTCGAAACAGCTCTTGTTTTCAAAATGTTCCGAAAAGTCCAAAGTTCTTGATCTGATGCAATAATCATTGTGTATTCACGTGAACAACGCATGATTAAAGCTGACGTCAGAGGGAAACATTGCACTGTTTCCTTCTTCGTTGTTGACGTCAGGGGGAACAGTGCAATGTTTCCCTCGGCAGAAAAAAACATTGAGTTTGTTGAACAACACGTGACCATGATTTGACCAATAGGATTTCATCTTTGGCAAACGAAAGTTTTTGGTATATAACAAAATGACTTGAGACTGGACAAAATTACTTAATTCTGACTCAACTTGGACTCAGAATGATTTGACAGACTGACAGACAAAATAACTTGTGACTTGGACAAATTGACTTGTGACTTGACTTGGATTTGGACAAACTGACTTCTGACTTCACTTGGACTTGCATAGAATGACTCGAATTGGACTCAGATAGAATGACTTGACAGACTGACGGACGGACAGAATGACTTGTAACTTGACTTATGTCTTGGATAAAATCACTTCTGACTTGACTTGGACTCGGATAGAATAATTCAATTGCACTTACAATCGAAATACAGTAAGGTTAGATATACTGCCGAAACAGAGAACGTAGGAGTCTAACGTTTCGAGTGAAGGCCCAAGCGTCAGAGAGAAAGGGGCCTTCATTCGAAACGTTAGACTCCTGAGTAACCTTACTTTATTATATGGCTGGGTTTGATTTCTGGTCCGTACGCAAAACGACGCACGCTGATTGGTTCCTGAGAGGTCGGGATTTTACGATATTGACCGACCGGTCAATACGCTTTTTTCTCGGCCCTGTAAGTTTTGGCGGGAAAATTTCTGAGTTGATTTGAATACAAATAAACGAGAAATAGATATCTTTATTCAAATATTCTGAACAATAAAATGTGTTGGAACATCACTGCTGGTTTTCTTTAAAGCTATTTATCTAAAAACACGACAAATAAAAGCCGAACTGGTGTAAATAAGAAGGCCCAGAAGCGACACGTACAAAAGTCAACAGGTAAGGTAAACAGCATACTCCGAAGACGAAAACAATGCTCGAAGCTTAAAAATAAAATGAACCAATAGCCATATAATAAATTCCTTATTAACCTCGTTTGCTCGGTCTGTACTGGAAAGTATTTGCCCTCGGTTTTATCGCACAAACCTCGCTCCTTCGTCGCTCGGTCTGTACGAAAACCTCAGGCAAATACTTTCCCGTACAGACCTCGCACTCGGTTAATAAGTCTTTAATATTTCGATTGTTGTTTCAACACTGCCTACGCAGCACGCTACTTTTATTTCAATTGGACTTAATTGGACAGAATGACTTGTGACTTGGACTCACTCAGACAGAATGCTTTGTGAGTTGTCTTGTGATTTGACTGGTGACTTGTACAAAATGACTTGCATGTCTGAAAGCTCTAATCAAACGAGAATGCAAGTCATCGCAAGTTGGCAGTCACGCTATCTCAGCCAGCTACTCTAAATAATTTCCCGAAAATATTATGTATTACACACATTCACATCCTGACTCTCAACATATTCTTATACCAGGCAACATACTGAAACATTGACTTGAGAAATCCCTCCTGAAGAAGACTGGAAGGTCGAAACGCGTCGAGGGTTAAGCGTGAATGGAAAGTGAACAAACTTACACAATTTCCACACTTCTCCTCTTCATTCCAACATACTTCAGGCCACACCCATTTTACATACATCCACCCACAAACAACACCGCAGTTTACGCATTAGTACATCTCGTTTGTTTGTATATTATATGCTCGAAAACCTATCCACAAATTAACGCCGGTGGAGGTCCCACTACCTACCTTATTATATAAATTTGTTAATTTGGGTGTTCGAACGACCGCCACAGAACTTTGTGACCGCCAACCTGCGAGCCGATGACTTGCGTTCTCATTTGATTTGGGCTTTAATACAGTATGTTCTCTCATACATCTTTCCCTACATTGATCAGGGTAACCAGTTTAAGTACAAAGAGGAGTGGGGAGAGCAATTAGTTTCCAAGCACCTACCAGTGCTTGTCATTCTGGATACCCACAAAGAAGAGATCCAAATCTTAGATGGTATCCCAAATTCTATTTCTGCTGGCCAGGTATTGTGAAAATTACAAATCATTCATTACCTTGAGACATCTATTTCATTTATTTCTCAAAAAAAACCGAATGTTCTTTTGTTACGTGTAGGCCATCTGGGGTCCTGATTCGAGTGGTGTTATGTTTTCTGGCTGGTCTCATGAGCCATACAGACTTGGATTGATCTATTGTCAAAACAGAAAGTATGACACTGTGTTGGTGTTTGTATTGTCAGCTAGAAATATATGATGTGTTAGCTGGTATCAGGGTAGACTTGCTCCAAGTCTGCCTCTTGTTGTTTCGGGACGGGTTTGTTTCGAGATGGGGTATGTTTTGATTTAAAGGTGTACGAGTGAAAGTGGCGACGCGGGCGAGCAAAATGGCGAATATAAAAGGCGGTCGGCCACGATCAGAGCTCAAAATAACGTTTCATGTTACGCCGGTCATGGTGACTGGTCAGTTCCAATTGTGACCGGTCAAAGGCGATTTTTGACCGATCAAATATTTCACGACCCTCCCCACCCCCCCCCCCCCCCCCCACCCCCCCCACCCCCTTACCCCCCACCCCCCCCACCCCCACCCCCACCCCACACCCCCCCCCCCACCCCACCCCCCCAGGCCTGCGGCGTGGGGCACGACCGAGGCAGGGTGGAGCACCGCTGAGGGAGTTGCGGCAGGGGTCTGGGGGCACAGCCCCCGACAGGGTCCAATGGCCGAGCTGGTGGGGGGGCTGGGGGTAGGGGGCGACGCCCACCAGAAATTTTTTTTATACCTATTAATACCTATGAATCATATGATAGCTAATATATGAATCATATATCTATGAATCATATGATAACAGATAGCTATGATACCTAATACCTAGGTCCTATGAAGTTTACACGGACATTGAATGAATGCGTCCTTTATTGACAAGGCAATTGGCACCCCCCTGCACCCCCCTTGGCCAAGGCCAGGGGGTGCGCTCCCCCCTGCACCCCCTATAAATCTATCACTGTATAGTGTCCTGCGACACATGCAGAAGCACATACACAGTTAAAAGTGATTTTGTTAAATAATCTCAAATTGATATTCATGATTTTCCAACAAGTCATTATGCAGTGTGACGTCTAAGTGATGTTATCATTCATTTCGTTTCTATCCCGCATTCTGATTGGTTAATTTACCTGCAAATAATTTTATGAGCATGCGCACTAGCGATAACGCTGCTGGCAAATAATTTTCGTAAACATGGCGGCTAGTTCTTCAGCTATCCGAGGAAATAATCGAGAGTATTTGGAAGCATCCATAACGACAATGTACTTCAGAAAAGAAATAGTGAAAAGGAAGTTTTAGTGAGATAAAAAGCAAGGCTCATGCCAACACAAAAAGTAAGTTTTACGAAGATTTTAGTATGCCGAAGACAGAGAAGAGTGGCGATCTCTTACTTCAGGCGTTTCAAATTTTTAACTATTTTATGAATGATAAATCAATTATTGAACTCGTCTATCGTAAAATATCATGATTTGTCAGTGTCTCGGTACTAGTTATTTGCCTCTGCCTTCGGCATCGGCAAATAACTAGCAGCTCGCCACTGACAAATCATGATATTTTGCTCAGACTCGGCCAATAATTGATAATTATTTGCATATCAGGTAAATCTCAATATCTAAAGAACGAAGTAAGACATGGAAGAGCTGCAAACGTCAATCTTTATAACTTCAAAAGTTCTTTGAAATAAGAGAGTCTCTCCCGAAGAGAGACATACATAAGACCTTTCGCTACATAAGACCTTTAAATGAAGCTAAATGTAATTTAGGCAAGTTAATACAAGAGTCAATGCTAGTCAGCGGTCACTCATAATGTGTGGGGGTATTCCAGCGCTCATCAGAGTCTTGTCAGCCTGGTCTGAGCTTGGCTGGTTTTGCGCGTGCTATCGATGTAGTAGATACTTTGGGATGTCTCGCTTTGCGCCGTGTTGATTCGATTGATTTGTGGTCTAATAGAGCGACAAACAAGATATAGTCGTCAGGCCGTACCCACCAGAGGCAGAGGATAATTCTCTAACTTCAGAGCTGTCTGGAGAAAGCTTTGGCCACTGCTTTTCCTCGTTAAAGTATGAGCCCTTGTCACTCTCGGATAAAGATTTCTTTCTCTCCTCTGAGAACATAGCTTTGTCACCTTTATTCTTGCCGGTGACTGATTTCTTCCGACGAGCCTTACAGAAGCCTTTTCGTAGAGGATGCCACTGGGTTAAATCCATCCTTCGCGAACAGTAGTCCTAGTGAAGTCTGTGAAGATAGCGCCGTCAGAAGTCGGCTCACCGTATGTCCGCATTTTCCAACTTTGTTTACGTTTTGCATCACGTGACACTAAACGTGTTTTTAGCGTTGAAGTGGTGAATTTCTCTGATCAGGGGGTGGCATCTCCCTGTGGCTTGGCACCAATTCTCCAATAACGTCAATTGGTGATCTCTTTTTATTACTAATTTGTCAACCTACAAACTAATTTGAAAACCTACTTTGTGTTTTGTAGAAGTGGGATATATTATTTGTCATTGGATGGAACATCTTGTGGTGGGTGTTACTTATAGCCAACTTCAAAATCAATCTTATAGATATGTGTATTGTAGTGTGTCGTTATTAATGTCAGTGTTACTGAGTTGGTCTAATGTCTTGTTTGTTCAGAAATGTTAAGTGATGGAGTTGACGCAGTTCATTCGCCAAGACTCTCTCCTGAAGGAAACAAGCTTGTATGTTGATACTATTGATCAGTATTGATACTTGATAATTAGTGATTTATATTGCGCATTCTTCGTGACGTAATGATCGCATGCGCATTACAGTGTACAACAGAATAGATGAATAGGTATAGCTATATATTTACAATACATGAAATAGTTATTACAATGTAAGCGTTGGTTTTTACGGAGGGAGGAAAACCGGAGAACCCGACGAGAAACCCTCGAAGCACAGGAGAGACCAACTAAACTCTGCTCACAGGCGTCTCAAGCTTGAGAACGGGGTTATTCCCAGACGGTCACCCATCCAAGTACTAACCCTGTCTAACCAGCGCCCTAACAGCACACGCCACCCATGTTATTATCTTATACGTACTTACCTTATGTTACGTCATGCACGTCACGCCATACACGCCATGTCATCTACGTCACATCATGCATATGTCACGCACGTCATGTTATCGCATGCACCTCATGTCATACACGTCACGTCATGCGCGTTACGTCATGTACTTTACGTCATGCACGTCATGTCATCTACGTCACGTAATGCACGTTACGTCATGCACGTTACGCCATACACGTCATGCCATCTACGTCACGTCATGCACATCCATGTCATGCTCGTCATGTCATACACATCATGTAATGCACCTTACGTCATGCACGTCACGCCATACACGTCATGTCATCTACGTCACGTCACGTCATGCACATTATGCATGCACGTCATTTCATTCACGTCACGTCATACACGTCAAATCATACATATCATGTCCCCACGTCATGCACGTCATTTCATTTACGTCACGTCACATTTTCATTCATGTCACGCCATACACGTCATGCACACATTATGCATGCACGTCATTTAATTCACATCACGTCATGCACGTCAAATCATACATATCATGTCCCCACGTCATGCACGTCATGTCATTTACGTCACGTCACATACACGTCCACGCACGTCATGCACCTAATATTATACACATCACGTCATTCACATTATGTCATGCACTTCACGCGTGTCATACACGTCATACACGTTACGTTACGTTACGTTACGTTACGTTACGTTACGTTACGTTACGTTACGTTACGCACGTCACCTTAATATGCCAAGGAAAATTTTCCCAAAGAAAACGTGCGTATATAAA
>OZ036004.1:1543673-1556173 GCA_964035015.1 Corallium rubrum
ATTTGCCATGAGCTTCATAAAAAATTACAAACCCCCGGGGTATTGCCGGGAGGGGATGGTTACAGGAAGAATTGATCATGCATTAGCCATGTCCACAAGTTGCTCGGCAACGTTTTGGCAACTTCATCTCATATGAGCAACATTTCTTTGAACTGGCAACTTTTATGGCTCCCTTTGCTCGCTTTGCATTTAATCGTCATACCTCCTAATGGACAGAGCAAATGAACTAGCAACCTTGAGCAACTTTCGTAAAACCTGGCAACTTTTTTGAAAAAATGGGCAATTTTTAAGCGAAATTTAATAATTTTTTAAGCAACTTTTTGCAAAATTTCGAGCAACTTGTGGACAGGCCTACCATGCATAAGATGGAGCATCTTTTATTCAATTTTGATTTTATCTAGAAGTACTTTCCGTATGAGGAAGTATAGCGTTCTTATTAAATCAATATGTCATCACGTTCCAGAGATATTCAGGTTTTTGTAACACACAAATGAGATGCCTTATAATGTCATCTACACCACACAGATCAGACAAACTTCCCCAAATGAGGAATACATCAAGCAATAATTGTGTACATGGCAATGTACCATTCATCTTAGACCATTTTCAAAGTTTCGGCATGCACAATCTACCTAATATTTCCGAAGATATTCCACCTTTACGAAATAGTATAGTAGATGACGTCATAAGGTATCTTATTTGCGTTTTTTTAAAGCAAAATATCTTTGGAACAAGATGAGAAATTGAAGAAGCGAAGAAGCTATTCTTCTTTATTTTAAAAACACTTCTAAATAAAATCAGAATTGGGATAAACAATCTCCAGAAGAACGAAATATATTTCCCTTATTTTTATTTCTGAAGGTATAGCAAAACGCGTTTGGTCAGACGATGGATCTAAGATTGTACTTGATACAATATGGCGAACGTCAAAGGTATGTATATAGCGCTAAAAAGTATTTGGCGAACAGTTTTAGCTTCTTGGCGACTGAAGGTTCTGTCCATGACGAGTAAAATTGACTGGTGTAATGTTCAGAGTTGGAAAAAGTATTCAACCTTCCTCCGGATGGGTTTTTAAGTTTAGATAACCTTCCTCAAAATATATAGCGAGAATTTTGTGTTTTGCAACGTTCATAAATACTGCGTGACTTTTACAGTACCTTGGTTTTCTAGGTTTCCCTAGATAAGCTTTAGCATACTACAATAGCTACTAATAACTGACCGCTGCTGACTGACAGCTTACTAACTACCCTCGACTGCTGGGAAGATGGACATCACAGTAGACATCAGCGTACATGTCTCACACATGTAACTGCTGCCACTGCCAGTGCCGGATAATTATTGGTTAGCCAATGTTTTGCTGCAAATCGCTTTTCTTCTCGACACCTTGCTTGATCAATTGTAACTTTCTCAGATTACCGAATGTGTTGTTTCACGTGTTTTCACTTTAAACCTTCCTCATTAAAGTAAACCTTCCTCCGGGTGGTACCTGCATACCCGCAGCTTTTTCCCAACTCTGGTAATGTTAGGTAGAGTCAGTAAAATATAAAAGGAATTGGCTTTGGCCAGTCTAGGAGTAAAAAGAGTTTAACAAATATTAATGCATAACTTCCCATAGGATGTTTGCTTGCATATACAAACTAAAAAGTTTTGAAATGCCTAACAGACAAACTACATCATACATGACATCGATTTCAACTTACGTTCTAATCATCTGAGTCCCAGTAGCTCAATGGTTAGAGCGTCTCACTGGCAATCAGAAGGTTGTGGGTTGTACATATATTCAACCTACGTTTACATCATCTGAGTCTCTGAGCGTCTCACTGGTGGGTTCTGAGTCTCAGTAGCTCAATGGTTAGAGCATCTCACTCGTGATCAGAAGGTTGTGGGTTGTACACATATTCAATCTACGTTCAAATCATCTGAGTCCCAGTAGCTCAATGGTTAGAGCATTTCACTCGTGATCAGAAGGGTGTGGGTTGTACACATATTCAACCTACGTTCAAATCATCTGAGTCCCAGTAGCTCAATGGTTAGAGCACCTCACTGGTGATCAGAAGGTTGTGGGTTGTAGACATATTCAAACTACGTTCAAATCATCTGAGTCTCAGTAGCTCAATGGTTAGAGCGTCTCTCCGGTGATCAGAAGGTTGTGGGTTCGAGTCCCGCTTGGGAACTCCGAAATTTTTCTGAGTAAAATGGAAAAAAAACCCCCATCATTCTTGCACATAGCAGAATGTCATACATCGAATTCAATCTACGTTCAAATCATCTGACTTCCAGTAGCTCAATGGTTAGAGCATCTCTCACCGGTCGGAACTCAGAATATTTTTTCAAAGAACATTTACACAAAACAAACGTACTAGGTTGTTAATTAAAAACAAACAAGCGGGTCTATAACTAAAGAGGACGTAAAAGTGTGGGCCTGGGGTTCATTCGTGGAGGGGGGTGGGGAAGGGGGAGGGGGGGAGGGAAGCTGCTACCAGTGGGGAGGAGCTTATAATTGAAGAGGCCTATTAGGTGTGCTTACTAAGTGGGGTGGTGGGGGTGAGTTTAAAAATGCGAGAGGGACTTATAAGGGAAGGGAGGGGGCTTATAAATGGAGGGGCTTAAGTGGTGGTGGGTAACTTCCATGTGGGAAGAGGGTCTCAAGTGGATGGTGCTCATTATACTGGGGATAGAATTTTACAGTTTGTGATCAAGTACTTTCCTGCTGTTCATACACAGATTATCTTTTTTCAGCAAATTATTGCCATTGACGTCAATACAGGGAACGTTTGCAGAGCAACCTCTGGTAAATAATGCATATCTTACAACAGTACGTTACTCTTCCCAACTCAACAACTAGGTGCAAAAAACTTCACAATACCGGTCCGTGAGAAATTAGGTAAATTTGTAAGAAAACTTGGTTTTGCATGTTCAGAAATCATCCACAGTTGTTAGGCGACTCGTATTTCATAATTGCGTAAATAGACAGATTTAATTTTGAGGTTTGCCGCTTAGAATTTGAATATTTAAGAAATAAAGGCCCGCCCGTGTTTATATTTAACAAATAAAACATAAAGCTCCGTGCATATGTACTCTTGGTGCATTGCACCAGAATCGCAAGGTCGTGGGTTCAATTCCTGCCGGAAGGCCTGTGTAGTTGCATTTTTCGCAACTGGTCCCGGTTTGGTCTTAATAATGTATATATTCTACACTTGAATTTTCCTTCACCCAAAATCTTTAGTACACGCTACGTAATCGAGTGATATGCCCAATATTACTTATAATATACCCAATTCTCTCCTGGCATTACCACCTTATTATATATACAGAACTCGCGATCAAGCTCTCGGCAACGCCCTCCGTGGCTCAGTGGTCAGAGCATTGCACTAGAATCGCAAGGTCGTGGGTTCAATTCCTGCCGGAAGGCCTGCGTAGTTGCATTTTTCGCAACTGGTCCCGGTTTGGTCTTAATAATGTATATATTCTACACTTGAATTTTTCTTCACCCAAAATCTTTAGTACACGCTACTCTTATAAAGGCACGTTTGACGTCATTTGAACACGAAAGAAGTTGAGTAGAGGCACGAGGCGATAGCCGAGTGCCTTTACACTTCTTTCGTGTTCAAATGACGTCAAACGTACCTTTATAAGAGTACATATGCACAGGAGCGGTATGTTTTGTTTGTTTTATAAAATAAGAAGGAAAAAAACCCAAACTAATAAAGTGGGATAGTTTTGAAAGTTCGCTAGCTTTTTCCGCCAGGTGACGCTACTCCACGCCATTTTACGTCATTCATGATCTTCATACTCTTGTAAATGCACGGGGCCCAGCCAATCAGAGCGTGCGTAGAGGACACCTTATTTTATAAAGTCTGATACAAACATAACAGTGAGTTGGAATTCGAAACTTTATGTGAACCCGAGTCATATGCTTCACTAGAGGTTGAAAGCATTCTATTTTTAGCAACTTATATAATTTGGTCACGAGCCTAACATTGCGAGCATTTTTCCTTGATGTATTGAAGACTATAGGAAACAAACTTTGTATTTGTAATTTTCTGTTTTATTTATTATGATTGCATTATTGTTTTGTTAAGATGGCGGTAGTTGGACACTTCTTGATGTGCAGAAAGATCTAATTCTTGCGTCCCACGGTACTCCCAGCTGTCCCCAAAGATTGGTATGTAGCATTGGTGGTAATCGTTGCATGTCAAAATGCAACGAATTATGCCTCTGCAATCATTATATGAATTTTGTGAATCATTTTATAGTTTAGTATATAAACAAATTAATACTTACAGTATTAGTAACATTGTAATTTTAGTTTTAATTTCAGCATTGTTTGATTGATTGATTGATTGATTGATTGATTGATTGATTGATTGATTGATTGATTGATTGATTGATTGATTGGTTGGTTGGTTGATTGATGGATTATGAATAGATGGATTAATTGATGATTGGTTGATTGATTGATTAGTTAATTGATTGATTTGATTAGTTAATTAATTAATTGATTGACTGATGGTTGATTGATTGATTGATTGATTAACAATTGATTGATTGATTAATTGAGTGGTTAATTGGTTGATTAATTGATTGACTGATGGTTGATTGATTGATTGATTAATTAACAAATTGATTGATTGATTAATTAATTGAGTAGTTAATTGATTGACAGATTGTTGATTGATTGATTAACGAATTGATTGATTGATTGATTGACTGACTGACTGATTGATTGATTGATTGATTGATTGATTGATGATTAATTAATTAATTGATTGACTGATGATTGATTGATTCACAGATTAATTGATTGATTAATTGATTCACAAATTGATTACTTGATTGCTTAATTGATTTGGTTAATTGATTGATTGATTGATTGATTGATTGATTGATTGATTTAAACTAGAGCAACTTTTGTGTTACCGAATTTAAATATTACAAAGAATTACATCTATTTGTCGGGAATAAAATTTTCTTTCTTTGCTCAGTGGCTTTTCAACGGCCCTGAGCTCATGAGACCTTCTCTGTTCTACTACGTCATAAACTGTATTTGTGTATCGTTTCTTTTAAAGATGATAGCAAAGCTGCCTCATAAACTCACTGGAGAGTTGAAGTGGACGACGTTAGGTATGATGAACAACTTTCTGTCTCGTGTGTTGGATAAAGCATTGGAAATGTTTTGTTTGAAAAACGTGTTTGTTTTTTAGCTGATAGTGGCACCTCGTTGGAAAAAGAAATTTCTTGGAAAGTTATTGGGTTTACTCCCGAGAACACCAAACCAGGTAATAAGAATTTGAGGGAGTACACTATCTTCTTTCGTTCCTTCCTTCCTTCCTTTCGTTCGTTCGTTCGTTCGTTCGTTCCTTCCTTCCTTCCTTCCTTCCTTCCTTCCTTCCTTCCTTCCTTCCTTCCTTCCTTCCTTCCTTCCTTCCTTCCTTCCTTCCTTCCTTCTGCTATAAAATCATTTTGTTATGCATGAACATCGTATCTTTGTAGGGACATGGCAAGATTATGAAGGACTGTTGATGAAGCCGAAAGCATGTTCTGAACACAAGTGTCCATTGATTGTATGGCCGCACGGTAATAGTTTTCTCCAATAGTGAAGTTCAAATATACTTTCCCATGCAGACCTTTTATTATTAAGGCACACTTTGATATGTGCAATTCTCTACAGGTGGCCCACATTCTAGTTTTGTAGCCGACTTTATGCTTTATCCCGCGACGTTTTGTCAACTTGGATACGCTGTATTGCTAGGTAAGTTTTAAGTATGAAGCTCAAAAACTATGCAGCAGATTTGCTTGAAATTTTCAGCAAATGCTTCTGTCATGTTGATCGCTAACAGGTTTTTCGCTTCATAGACTTTTTAAAGTCTTAATTGGCATTTATTGTATGTCTGTAACTACACAATTTTGTTTTTGTTTATTTCTTTAGTGAATTACAGAGGATCTTTAGGGTTTGGTCAGAGTTCATTGTTGTCATTACCTGGGAATATTGGTACCCAAGATGTGAGAGATGTTCAGGTTTGTAAAGATTCTGTAATAGTTACTGCTGGTGTTTATATATATTGTTGCTGTTGAAGGTGTAGTTGTTGGATGTGGTGACGTTGTTGTTGGTGTCCATGTTGTTGTTGTTGCTGGTGGTGGTGGTGGTGGGGTGGGGGTGGGGGGGGGGGGTGGGTGGTGTCCATGTTGTTGTTGGTGTCCATGTTGTTGTTGTTGGTGGTGGTGGTGGTGACGTTGTTGTTGGTGTTGTCCATATTGTTGTTGTTGGTGTCGGTGGTGCTGGTGCTGGTGTCCGTGTTGGTGGTGTTGGTGGTGTTTCTGCTGCTGCTGCTGCTGCTGGTAATGACAATGTTGTTTTTGTTGTTGTTGTTGTTGGTGGTGGTGGTGGTGATGGTGATTTTGGTAATGATGTTGTTGTTGGTGGTGGTGGTGGTGATGGTGGTGGTAGTGGTAATGATGTTGTTGTTGATGGTGGTGATGGGGTGGTGGTGGTGGTGGTGATGATGATGATGACGTTGTTGTTGGTGTTGTTGTTGGTGTTGGTGGTGGTGGTGGTGGTGGTGGTGGTGGTGGTGGTGGTGGCGGTGATGTTGTTGGTGGTGGTGATGGTAATGATGATGTTGTTGGTGGAGATGAGGTGGTGGTTATGTTAACGATGATGATGATGACGATGGTGTGATGATGACGTTGGTGGTGGTGGTGGTGGTGGTGGCGATGGCGGTGTTGTTGTCGTGCTGTTTGTTTGTTTGTTTGTTTGTTTGTTTGTTTGTTTGTTTGTTTGTTTGTTTGTTTGTTTGTTTGTTTGTTTGTTTGTTTGTTTGTTTGTTTGTTTGTTTGTTTGTTTGTTTGTTTGTTTGTTTGTTTGTTTGTTTGTTTGTTTGTTTGTTTGTTTGTTTGTTTGTTTGTTTGTTTGTTTGTTTGTTTGTTTGTTTGTTTGTTTGTTTGTTTGTTTGTTTGTTTGTTTGTTTGTTTGTTTGTTTGTTTGTTTGTTTGTTTGTTTGTTTGTTTGTTTGTTTGTTTGTTTGTTTGTTTGTTTGTTTGTTTGTTTGTTTGTTTGTTTGTTTGTTTGTTTGTTTGTTTGTTTGTTTGTTTGTTTGTTTGTTTGTTTGTTTGTTTGTTTGTTTGTTTGTTTGTTTGTTTGTTTGTTTGTTTGTTTGTTTGTTTGTTTGTTTGTTTGTTTGTTTGTTTGTTTGTTTGTTTGTTTGTTTGTTTGTTTGTTTGTTTGTTTGTTGAATGAATCAGTTTATTCAGTAATTAAATGATTACCCTTATCATTTGCTTTCTTGCAGTTTGCTGCTGAGACAGTTTTAAAATCAAAAGACCTGGATCCAAATAATGTTTTCGTCACAGGAGGTTCACACGGAGGATTTGTATCCGCTCATCTCATAGGACAATATCCGGTATTAAACTACAGAAATTTTGTTTATCTTAATGTCTTCGATTAGCTTTTTCGTTTCATTTTATTTCATTTCTTTTCATTTTATTTATTCAATATTTATTCCAGGACATCCAATAAGGCCAACGCTAAACGCCCCACATTAAACGAATTTAATTCGAATTAACTTCGTCGGTATTGCGACGTAAATGCGACGTCGAGTTAAACGTCGAATTTCAGTCGAATTTAATTGTTTTTACTTGGACTCGTGGAGCCTGAAAACGACTTCTTGAAAACATGGCGCCGAATTGTCACAGACAGAAGAGTAGAGCTGCGCCCGATTAATAGATTAATCGATTATTTTTCCGGTTTTTTCGACAATCGATTATTTTTAACAATAATCGGATCATCGAAAACAACAGCACACAGGATGATACCGGAATGAGTTTCTTTCCGGAATAAAAAAGTTGTGGAGCGATGGCTTTGTCGTTGTGGCATTCGCGGCGTTAAAAGACATGTAAAAGACATGCCATCGACATCGTCACCTGCAAGCAGCGACGCTGCTGTTACAACAGCACTGGAGATCACCCCACCTCCGAAGAAAAAATCCAGGGCTGAATTAGCCATGGAAGAGTTGCTTGGTAAAGGAACCTCTCAGTCTCAGGAAGCCACCGGTGAAGAAGTGGAATCTCGCGAGGAAAGGATAGTGAAGGAGATCAAGCAACTGCGCGATGAGGCACCGATACCATTGACGGAAGATCCGTTAGAATGGTGGATGGAAAATGAGAAACGTTACCCTCTTTTCCGAAACCTTGCCACCAGAGTATTGGCTACTCCGCCGACGTCTGTGCCAAGCGAGCAGATTTTCAGTAAAGCCAGACTGGTCGTCTCCAAGAAGCGTGCCGCGCTTAAGCCAGCCGTTGTGGATGCACTTTTATTTTTAAAGAAAAATAAAATGTAGACGGGACGGTCATATCATGTTTCACCGTATTTATATATTATATGTCGCTTTCTTTAGACGTTTGGTTTCGTACTTTTTTATTGTGTAATTTTATTTCAAGGGGAAAATTTAATAATTTTTTTTTAAAAACATCCCTTTCCTGCGAAGGGACAACCCACTGTATACGCGTCGTGATTTATTCAATACGATTAATCGATTATTAATCGATTGTTGGCAACGATTAATCGATTACGCGTATTAACCGATGGGCGCAGCTCTACAGAAGAGAAACATTTAGTTCGACGCGACGATAATTCATCGTGTAACTCGAACACGCATTATCGTCGCATTATCCGTCTGACTCAGACGAATTTAAGGTAGCTCCCTACGGTAATTTCAATAGGGGACTGGTGACTAGAAATAGTATCGCTACGCATGCGTAAATAGCGATCTTGTCGATTTGAAATTCTATGACCGCGTCGACAAAGATGTTAGACTTGTAGACGTTTTCTTCGGGGAATTTTGCTAAAATTTTGTAAATAAGTAGTTTATAAAAAGTTCTAAAGTATAAATAATTTTAAAAAATTTTCATAAGACACTGAGAACTTTTTTAAATCGATAATTTTTATAGCGAAAAATCTGTCCATACAACCCTCTCTGATTTTGTGCATGGATATACTCCACAACAGTATCTATCATCTCAGCAATTTTTAAAAAAATTCACCGAAGCAAACTGAAGACATGCCGCTTCAATTATGCAATATTTGAAAATATACCAAAGTTCCAACGTCATTATCACCATGGTAACAGCAAATAATTCAATTTTTTGATAGATATTTTTTGTCTGGGATAGTTCTGCTATAGTAAGGTCTACTTAGTATTTATCTAACAAATTTCTAAACTTGTGAATAACATTAGATAATGAGCGTATGAAATAGCGCGTATTTATTGAGACTATAGGGAGCCACCTTAATTAATTACCGAGACGAACTTAATTCGTGTGTCGAATTTAATCGAGTTATACGTCGCAGTTTCGTCGAATAAAATTCAAACAATTAAATTCGTCTGAATTAAATTCGTCTATTGTGCTAATTTTTATTAATTGATTTTGAATAATAACTTCTTATTAACCGAACGCGAGGTCTTTACAGAGAAATATCGGACCGAGGTCTTTTTGGTACAAACCGAGCCCGCGTAGGGCGAGGTTTGTACACAAAGACCGAGGTCTGATATTTCTCTGTAAAGACCGAGCAAGCGAGGTTAATAAAAAGTTTATTATATGGCATTTTGAAACAACAAACCTTACATTTATACCTTGTCATGATACGTACTTTAGTCAGTTTAGTGTGACCTCGAGCGTGTGACATAAACTCATCGTTTTCAATGTTGTTGCTTTTGTTGTCATCGCTTTCGGACTCCTAAACTCGCTTCCAGACTGCTCTCGTCCCAATCATACATAATTTAGTCCTCAGGTTGTTGAATTCACAAAATTCTTGCGGTTTTTTTTCGTTGTTTAGCTGCAAACAACATGGCTGACAATATCCGTAATCGACCAGTCGATTACGGAAAATAATCGACCGGCACGTGACACGTCTCGGCCAATGAGAACACACGATTTCAACGGAAGTAACTTCTGCCATATAATAATTACCATTTACACGATGTTTGCATTATGGGATGAACTCATACCAGTTTTGTTGATATTACAATCAAAATAATTAATTTTAATATTAATTAGAAATATTTATTTGGAATAAGATGTAATTTTGGAATGAGTTTATTTCGGTTCTCATTCCAGAATGAAATTTCATTTTATTTTCTTAATTTTTTAGGAAATCTACAAAGCTTGTTCGATGAGAAATCCGGTAATAAATTTAGCATGTAAGTGTTTCAATTCTATCAAATGGTACCGAAATATGACGGCTGTGTGCTAATCGTAATACTTTAAAACGTTGAATCATAGGCGTAGAGTATGGGGGGGGGGGGGGGGGCTGAGGGGCTTTAGCCCCTGGAGAAATCTCAATGCCGCCCCCAGAAAGTTTGCAGCAACTGACTCATCAATCACCCAATCACCATTCACAAATTATAGGTTATTCGTTAGGCTAAAGTAACTGTTACAGCCTCATTCCTGTCAGCCAAAAGCACCCATATACAGTGATAAGTCAACCCAGTAAACACAACATCGAAAAATTGTTGAAATGTGTTGTATTTTAACTAATTTTTATGACATTTCATGACCTTCAGTGTTCTTAAAAATCACCGCTCAGAATGCCGGAAATGGCATTTCCAAGACTCTAAATTTCAAAAATTTCCGGGGGGGCATGCCCCCGGACCCCCCTAGAAGAGTCCCTTTTTGTAAACGCCCCCCACGAGAAAATTCTTATGAAGGTCCTGTTCAGCACTTCAGCCCCTCTAGACGAAAACAAAACTATACGCCTATGCATTGAATTAAAACGTTGAAAATGGCAAGAGTTTTTTTCCTTCTCATTTCTGGACTTTGATGAAAATCTCGTGTTATAACTAAATATCTAAAGCTTGGAGATAATGACTACTTAATAACCAAGAGTGAGGTCTTTGCGTAATATGTAAAGGCCGACAATGAGGACTAGACCGGGTTTTCAAGTACGAGGAATTCGTTCCAGTCCGAGGCAAAACATGACTTCTCAAAATCACTTAGTGTATTCCCAAAATGAATTAGTGCATTAGTAATTAGTGTATGGATGAATAACCGATTGTGTGAAGTAATATTTCAAGTCCAAGGACTTGAAATATTATTTCCAGTCCTTGGACTGGAAATAATATTTCAAGTCCTCTGCCCAGTACTTCCCTGGTATTTCAAGTCCCTTCACGTGGTGCAATTCAGCGCTTCTGATTGATTGATTATCTCATGAATTATTAATGATTTGAGAAGGTAAAGTATTAAACCAAGGTCTTGCTGTATTGACCGAGCGATAGCGAGGTTAATACGTTCAAGGCCAAGGTTTAATATTTGACCGTAAAATATTTGACCGTAGAGTGGTCGAGGTTATTAATTAAGTAGTTTATTAAATGACACTTTTGTTTCTTTCTCGTCTGGATACTAGAATTTACTTTTATAATATTCAATCGTCGTTTATTACTCGCGTTACTGTGGTAGGCCGAGTCTAGGTTTCGGCTCGGGTTTTTTTTGGGTGTCACGATTTTGCATTTTTGCACTTTTTACTTCCACTAATATTCATACTTCCGGTGAGTTGTTAGCCGTGTGACTGAGTGAGGCTGTGAGGCATGTTGTAAGTTCTTTGCTCCTTTCGCTTTTGGAGTTGGACAAAAAGTTGCACAGCTTTGCCTTTTGATCAAGGTGTTCTTGCACGTTGTTGGTAGATTTCGAAAGTGACTGACTGACTTTGTAGTTTATTTAACAGTGATGTGGCTGACAACTCCTTGATCGTAAATATGTTCACCTCTATGAAGAATGCATCACATTCACCCGTCGTCGATCTGATCTTCCTCGGCCCACTCCACCTTTGCTTGCGCGGTATAGAGCCTATTGCCCAAGGTAGAGACCTCGGCAGACCAGTAGCCCGAGTGAACGCCCGACCCATGCGTCTTATTTCATTTATTTTCGTCGTTTTTAGGCAATAAAAGTTTTTTATTAGGATTTTTTGTTTGTTTCCATTCGTAAGGCATTAACAATTTTCATAATGCCCGCGGGCATTACGGAGAAATCGCGCCACATCATCAATCAATCACAGCGCGTGGTTTTACCGGAAGTAATCCGTACCAAGAAAATAGTGATAATTACTGCTTGGTTCGCCAGTGTTAATAACTTTGTGTATTATCATCAAAGTTCTCACGTATATTCTTTGCTTCGCCGTCAGCCATCCAATATCTGAATATAGACTTTTCCTTGAAATATCACTAAGTATGTCATTAACGTGTGAATTGTGTCAATGGAACATTGTGTATGCAAATTATGCCTAATTTGACGTCATTCTCACTATTCCAAAGTGGAAATACAAAACTCAATATTATTATAAGTAATAACATGACTTGAGGGAAATTAGCGATTAAATTTCCCGCAGCCGAAGGAAGGTTTGTGCGGCCCGAGGACTTTTACCAATCTTCCTGAGGCAAAGGGGAAATTTATTCGCTAATTTCCCGAAAAGTCATGTTATTAGTTTGTAATATTATGATCGCCGAGGAAAA
>OZ036004.1:1561173-1666673 GCA_964035015.1 Corallium rubrum
GTCTTTATCATTTCAGCCCGGGCTGAAATTCTTCATTACGTCATGAGAATATTTTGGCTCGGCTAACGAAAATATGATTTCAGCCCGGGCTGAAATTTCCCATGTAATCGCGAAACAATTTCAACCTGGTTAGCCGGGCTGAAAATCTCCATGTAATCAGCCCCTCAATCTCGCTTTCATCTTGACCATTGCACTTTTGTGCAGGTTTCTAGTATCTATTTTGTGTTTTTATATAATATAAAACCGTTATTCCGAGATTCTGTGCAATTTTAGGACTATTTTGCTTCTGTAAGAATTGCTAAAAATAAGATCAGATGACATTGTATTCTAATATTTTTCAGGCTTCTTTGGTACCCCGAGGACAGCCACCCTTTGACGAGAGTGGAAACAGAGGCAGATGTGTTTATAAATACGGTCGCGTGGTTTGCTTCTCATTGATTCACAAATGATGATTTCAAACACGCTTCACGCGTTTAGCAATGGTGGACTTCTCTTGATCTCAGACTCTTCTAACAAAACGTCAGGTATTGAAAAGGAAGGCTTTTGTAAGTAACGTTTGGTGTGAGCTATTGACGTTAGATAATATTCCCTCCGCATGCCTAGCAGCTGTTGGGAGTTTTACTTAATATTATACTTAAACTGTAAATTGTCCAGTCAGAAAGCTTGATTTGTACCACGTGACCAGTCAATTATCGAATTTCAAAGTATTAAAGTGATATTCCCCGCTATACCCGCTGTAGCGGGATGTAATGTCGGGTACTCGAGTTCGTGTACCACGCGTAAATGCCACGCACGATTCACGAAGCTGTCAACAATGGCGGAGTTTGGCGGAACAAAAAGACGCTTCGCCTGAACATTCAGATGTTGACAAGAAGATTGTTATGAAGGCTACAAGAAAATAAGAATTCAGGAAATACAAAGAACGCATCCGTAAGCCGTGAGACGACATTTAATATCAACAGAATGGAAACAGACAATGAAAAGCTGAATAAATGTTCATTCAATTCTTTAAATTATGATTAACCGCTCGGATTTACCTCTACAAGCCTTGCAACAAATATCTTCTATGTTCTGCGAATCTACGTTTAGAACCAAATCAACCGCTGCCGCAGTTCCAAATACTCCAAGAGTCTTGGAGTATTTTGGAATCACGTGACCAGCTTTTGCCAGGGTCACACGAGGCTCTGGTAACAGCCATTTCAGAGCCCGTTCTGATTGGCTAATCCAATGCGCATGCTTGACTAGAAATCGTTGCCCGATCTTGCCCAGGTTTTTAAATATCACTTCAGCTGACGTTGGAATATGGCGCAATGAACAAAATGCTCTCAACTTGGTAGTTATTTGATGCAAGGTTGTGATATTTTAGCCTCCAATGCAGATGGGCTTTCATGTTGACGACTTTTGAACATGATGGTTCTCGTTAATTGTGAAATGGTCTAGAATTAACAATAATCGTCAATTTAAAGAACTAATTCCCAACCCTGATCCCTAACCCCGACGTCTAAACCTGACCCTAAACCCAACCACAACCCCCCAGCAACGCTAAACCTAACCACAACCCCCCTCGGCAACCCTAAACCTAACCACAACCTTCCTGTGGATCTAAACCCAACCACAACCCTCCGGTGAGAAAGTCCCACCTCTCAGACCCCGACCGCAATACCCCTTTTTGTTATATGCTTTTTAGTTTGACATCCCGCATGTGGGACAGAGTCTCACTTGAATTTCATGATAATCATCATTTTGAGTATGGGAACGCGCGGGTCTGGGTACGAGCGTGCCTTTAACATCCTCGTGGATTTTTCGGCGCATTCTCGGCCCTAGCCTGGTACCCTAGCCCAATTTCAAAAGAAATATGGGCCAGGTAAATCTCATTCTCGCGTCGTCAGGGTTAAATCCACTTATGACGATTGCAGTTTTACTCATAGCCAATAAAAACGCGCGAAAGTTTCAACCAATAGGAAAGCAGAAGTTTTTAGTGGTTACCTGGCCCATATTCTTTGATTGGCCAGAGAACTTGAGAGACTGGGCACGAGAATGTTCTTGGCGTTGCATTCTCGTACCCAGACCCACGCGTCAAGTGGCTCTGGGAAACTCTGTAAATGTGAGCATTCTGATTGGCTTTAGGAAACAATGAAAATAATTCACACAAATTCAGCAAAATTAGAAATTCACAATGTACACTCTGTTTGCCATAATCTACGTTTGATATAATTTGACAAATCAAATAACAGCAATGCACCACATTTGAATTCGAAATATTATCGTAACTCATGTTGCGATCGTCTCTCAAAACAAGCGCCTTAAATTTCGCGACTGGTCTTCCATGATGAGAACGTTTATGAAAGGAAAGATGACTAAACAAAACTTTCTTCCCAGATTGCGCTGATGTTGTTTGACTAGTCTACAATCTAAAACGAGGATTTCTGTTCTCTCTTTAACATTAAACTAGATTGTTCCGTTCTTTCTGACGCATAGCTTCGTATACCTCGCGATTTTTTTGATGGATACGATACGATTTCCACGAGATTTATACACGAGATTTGTCAAAGGAGGCAAAATGACAAGTCGTTACAATGAGTCTAGGCACGAAGAGTTTTGGAATGCGCCTGTACGTCACTGCGTCGGAAATACCGACACAGAGCTCCGGATTTTCCAGAGCCTCGCGGGGGGGGGGGGGGGGTAGCGCGGGGGTTGCGTGCAAGTATCTACCACCTGAAGCGAAACTCGACTTCCAATCTTCCATTGGTGGTTCTGGTACACGTTCGTAAACCCTTCGGACATACGAATAAGACTTCTGAAGTATGCCTATTAGCTTTTCGCCCTGATCACGTGATTGACGAAAACATTCTTACCAACCACGATCGGAAATCGCATAGAAAATCGGCCACTCTCATGGGGCAGTTCGCAGGCCACGTGCGTGCTAGCTCAAGTGAGTTATTATCTCGCGCCAGCCTCGCTTGGTCTTGCGTGTATTGATGACGTTTACACGGAAGATATTCGTTCTACGCATGCGTAGCTAATACAGGTCAGCCCGTATTTCGCGAGCCACGACAACCGCAATTTCCGACCGTGCTAGAATGCGGGCTCTGTCACGTGACAGGGGTCCAATTGAAATTTTATTTTGCCCTTATAAATCCGCCATTTTTAATTTTGCAAGGGGTTGGGATACATAATACAACATTGATCGTCTCTCAAAATGAAGAATTTGAGGAAGTTTCATAGGGATAAATTGGATACATGCTTGGCAACAAATCTGCCACGTACACGCGAGCATAAAATAAAACAATTTGCAGAGCACTTGCTTTATTAAACGTACTAAAAACTATAAGTTCAATATTATATTTCGATCAATTCACCACAATTACAAAAAGCAACCAAAAGATACCCTCATGCAAAACTTGAAACTCAGAAATTGTCTATATCAAAGCCTGTGTAAAATAAAATAAAATAGTCAAATACGTAATCGAAACTATGAAAAAATCTTTAAAAAACCCCACGAATTTAAGATGTCAATTATAGATGATGTCGAAAAACTGTGATGTATTAAAAGCATGACATGTGCATAAACATATTTTATATTTCACAAATGACAAGCCAGAAATCACTATTAGATTAGATAAAAAGAAAACCAAAACACTTACTGTCTCCTTGATTAATCCTCCACATTCAGTAAAAATCACTTGTACGGTGTGACACAGACTAGGTTTCGGCTCCTTAATTATTAATATTACTAGAAGTTACTATCGCAAGTGAAGTGCTGCCTCAAATGGGACAAATACCTTTAGCCTTCCACAGGCAACTCTATGCAGTCTGTGGCCAATGTGACACCCCCCCTTGCCGAACCCAACCATCAGGCTTTGCAAAAGTGACGCGTGCATGCCAAATGCTTTCTTTCTTTGCTTTCCTGATGTCTGTCATCACTAAAGTCGCTTCTGCGTCGAGGAAAACAATGACGTCACAGGTGGGAAAACTAAGCCTGTAAAATTTGGCGCGCTGCAAGTGACAAAAGTCCTTTCCACCGCAAAACCGAAGCGCGTCATAAAGGGGACTGAGTGAACGCCTGACCAGGCGTCTTGTTCAAATATAATGTAAACCATTCGTAAAGGCCGCTGTCGTCGCCATTTCTACATCCAGAGTTTGATGTTCGAAATGTATAATTTGGGGCCAGTTTTGGGGCCAGATTTGGGCAAGCAAAACATTTTACTCCAGGCCTCTCACAATTTCGGTCCGCTCTCGACGTTAAAAAAGAGAGGCCTGGGAACCAGGCTGCACACAGTAAGTTGTTTTCGAGTTTGAAATGGAAGCAATAACAACAAAAAGTTACACCCCTATTCGTCATTGATTTGATCTGTGACAATCTTTGTTTCAAAACTCGAAAACAACTAGTAAGTTATTCGCTAAACGCTTGAACGCAAAGTACACGTAAGAAGATCTCTGTTGTTCCCAGTAAACCGCAAAACAACGGTTTAATTTTAAATAGATCACATGATACTGGTCGCGACAATAATAATAATAATAATCTCCCGCGCGCCGTCATCAGGAGGGACTGGGTACAGTCTGTGTCTTCCAAGATGAACAATATGAATTAGTATTTTCGTCATCCAGAATCCAGATACTGTAGTCGAAGTTGTTCTTTGTTTAACAAGACGCCCGCTAGGCGTGAACTCGGGCTACTGTGGGCTGGCGCCTTGCAAAATAATATAACAACAGCAGTGCTGTTTGGAGTTAATGGTTGAATTTGATGCAACTTTCAGTCAATTGACTGTGAGTATACTGGTGTACCAAAACATTGATTTGGCAGCCATACCGGTCTGCCAAAACATTGAAATGGCAAAACAATGAAATAGTGGCAATACTGGTGTACCAAAACATCCAAATGGTGTCCATAATGGTGTACCAAAACAATGAAATAGTGTGGCCATACCGGTGTACCAAAACAATTAAATGGTGGCCATATTGGTGTACCAAAACAATGAAATAGTGTGGCCATACTGGTGTACCAAAACAACGAAATAGTGGCCATATTGGTGTACCAAAACAATGAAATAGTGGCCATATTGGTGTACAAAACAATGAAATGGTGGCCATATTGGTGTACCAAAACAATGAAATAGTGGCCATATTGGTGTACCAAAACAATAAAATGGTGGCCATATTGGTGTACCAAAACAATGAAATGGCAGCCATACTGGTGTACTTAAACATTGAAATGGTAGCTATATTGGTGTACCCAAACAATAATACACACTTGATGAAAGTAATGTATAAACTGTTGAATAACATCGACTTTTATTTGCAAGACATCAGTACAATAAATCAATAATAAACAATACAAGCAAAAATGAAGCAAACCACAAATATTAATACAGTTTAAACCTCAATACATTTAAGTTACATACAGCATTCACAGACACAAGTCAGTTCGGCTAAATGTCAACCTCGAATCGATGAAGATGTAAAACATAGCATGTTTACCTTTCACTTGCAAGTTGGCTTTATCAACTTTCTTTGTTCTTTGATTTACAGCACTTGAGCAACATTCTTCAATAACACATATGTATAAAATTGATCGAGAACACATTGATCGAGAGTTGATCGATTTGAGTACTACACCGTTTCAGCGTACGGTTATCGAGATCGCCGACCAACCCAGGTCTACTATGATCTACTGTAAGCATTGTGAGCGTGTTTATCATTAAAAAACAAATTCACTTCGAACAACACAACCAAAGGCGTCAGAAGAAAAAACTCGCTACTCCTGCATGAAAATCCGCCATGATGAAACATGAGCATTTGAGCTGTGACGTCATGCCTGCAGTTTCGCAAAGCCTGTTGGGGCAATATCGCGACCCAAAAAAACACTAACAATAACGCGACCGAAACCTAGACTCGTCCGACCACAGGTCGCCCGAGTAAATAGCTGAAGCGACTGATTTTGACTGTCTTTGACCGTTGAGTCGCTTATCAGCGGTTTTCTAACCAACCGCCTTCTTCCGGTGGGAACAATAGTACTAGGAATTCAGTTTCTCGGTATATTAAACGTCATCATGCGTCTTCACTCTTCAGATTTACCTCTGATCGATTAAACAGTCCATTTTCCTGCTTAAAAATCGTATATCATTCCCGCATGGCTCGCTCATTAGAAGCTGTCCCGATTGATAAACTGGAAAGTTATCTCCGATGCTCGATATGTCTAGAGACATTAAAGGATCCTCGAACATTGCCTTGCTTCCATTCTTACTGTAAGTCTTGCCTGGAAAAGGAGGTTAAGACTCGACGTAAAAAGGCGCCAGTTGGTCGACAGATAAAAGAATTCCACTGCCCAGAATGTCGAAGTCAGTTTACGTTAAATCCTGGAGATGAAGTATCAGACATGATACCAAACCACTTTATCTGTAATATGCTGGAGCTCATGGCCGTACCGGATCGAGTAAAGGGTGTTCCCTGTCCTCATTGTCCTCAAAGACCTTCAGTTGGTCGTTGTGTAACCTGTGAAGTTTTCTTGTGTCAAAAATGTCTTACAGATCACAACAACTATCGTGGTTTCAGCAACCATTCTGTCCTATCCATGGACGAGTTATCTAAACCGGAGAATCAAGCGAAGATTAGAGGAAAATCGTACTGCAAACAACACACGAATAAGTCGCTGAAGTTTTATTGCGAAACATGCCAAGAGCTTATTTGTCGATACTGTACGGATTTAACCCACGAGAAGCCACATCATTCGTGGCTTCCAATAGAAATAGTGGCCAACAAACAAAAGCAGGTCTTAGCCTCCACTTGCAACAAACTTAACAACCAGTTTGAGGAAAGCAACAAATTGTTAGCAACCATATCAAACGACACGCAATCGCTCGATCGCACGGCAAAAAATGTAAAATCTGAAATCAAGCAGAAAAAACAAGAAATATTGAACACATTTACTCAAATACTGGACAAGAAGGCTCAACATCTACTGGATGAAGTAAGCAAAATCCACATTGAAAAGCGGACCAAGCTATTGAAGCAAACAGAAGTAGTAAGAGGTCATGCGAATAACGTAAAACTTGCCGTCCGAATCTCAACGAAACTCTTGCAGCAAGGAAGTAACGAACGTATTCTCTCATCTCAGAAGGTGGTTCAGGAGGTCGTAGAAAATCTCAATGAAAGATGTACCAGAAACATGAAACCGGCCAACAATACCAATATTCATTACGAACCGGGGAGGGTAGATGAAAAGAAAATTGCAGAGATCGCAGACTGTCTGGGAAGCACAGGAAGCACATTAAAAAAGCTAAGGATTAAACTAAAGATTCCAAAAGAGGACAATGGGATGGATTGCGACGGTAAGAAAGATTTTAGGATCATGTATCTTTGTGGAATACTGTCACTATACAGAGGCCGCGGAAACACCTGAAAAGTGGGGGGGGGCACCACCAAAAAGGGGCACCCTGGTTATTTTCAAAATAATTGTATAATTTAAAACGTTGAACTCCTGCTTTATTAGCAGGAATCCCTACAGCTTCTTACTGGCCAATAAACTCAGCACTTCCACATGATGTTACAACCCTCGTAATTCAACTATTTTTCCTTCGGCAACTAATTGCCGAAGTGCACAATGAAATCACCTTAAAGATTTCGAAGGTGCACAATGAAATCACCTTAAATTCCTTCGGCAATTACTTTGGCACCCTTCAGCATTCACATCAGCAGTTGTAATTAAAGTAAAGTACATACGGAAGTTATTATAACAAATATTATAACGAGCGTAGATTCCGGTGTTTGACATAATTTTTGACAATTTGTTGTTATTTTACAAATTGAACAAATTCCTGATTTAAAATGTTTTTAAAAAGATAGTGGTAATTAACAACAAATTGTATGAAAGAATAAACTTGAGGGTAATCACACGACAGTCTAAAAGATAAAACAAAGTTTTGAACGTTATGATGTAATCCAGCGACATACAGGGAGTGAATTCGCCGAATTGAGAAATTTTCCTTGCCTACAATTATTTTCTAACATTGTAGCTATAGGCCATGCTAATTTTAACCTACAGATTTGAATTTCAAGTTATTAAAGTGGTTTAGATAACGCAAAAAATGAACAGACGCTGTCATTTGTAAATTTAAGGTACATGTATATAAACAATGTCAATAATGGGTGGAATTGCCTCGGCATTTTTTTGCCAAGGCAAACTATGAAAATCGTAACTTGCCTCGACATTTGCCTCCGCAATTGCCGAGTGCCGAGGCGAATTTCAAGGGTTGTGTTATCTGGTGCAGTATTGTGTATTTAAAAAAGTGGTAGCACAAATATATTGCTCTCAATATATATAGCCAATATATTGCTATAAGAGCAGTCTCAGATTTGGAATCAGTATTAAAATATAAGAAAAAAAGATTTGCACTACTGTATTATATGACAATGTGTTTGCAACTCAGTTATACTCGATCTTAAGCCTTGTTGGCCAAGAGTGGCTTGGAGAATTTGTATGTGACTGGCCATAATTATAACTTAAACAGTTTAATGAAATTATGATACTTGATAACTTTGATTGCGCTTCGAGTATTTGACTCATCCATCGCCAAACATGCACAGCAGTCTCTTCAAAGAATTAATTATTTAATTTTCATTCACAACAATGCAATACTTCAATTAGATATACTTTGATGTGCAAATAGCATTAACATCATTTTATTAAAATTTGTTATTCGTCAGCTAAACTTCAGTCAAGTACATTTCAATTATTTTTGAATCCCAATAATTATATATTCATGAAGACGACAAATCACCTTAACAACAGAAGTACTAAATTTATCGGCCAATCAGAAGCCGGAGGGATTCCTGCTAATAACACCATGTTGCCATTTGATCACCACCATATTTTTGTTTTTAACGTAATTTCTTGGTCAGTGGCATTTCTCTTAGAAATAAAATACTTCAAGTAGCACCAATGTCAATGTTCTGGAAACTTACATTATATCATGTTAATTTTATCTCTTTTACATCATCCCTTGAGCAGTGGTGGCACAGTCACTCTTTTCTGTAGCCAATAGCAATGTCGTACTTCTATGAAAAGGGTACATTAACCCTGTAAAGTCCATTGGCCACTTTAAAAATTTTATTCAGCATATGGGAAGGTCTTGGGCTATAAAGGGTTAATTCTTCCCAGTATAGGCAATATGCCGCAGTAAACCTTAACTGCCACATTTATAAAAAGTGCATTATTTCAGAAAAGGGCACATTTTTCAATTTTGAAAAACGTGGGGGGGGGGGCATCTGCCCTCAGTGCCCCTTCAGTTCTGCAGCCTCTGTGTACTTTACAGTCCACTGCTGAATGCTGATATATATTAGTTTGAAAATTATCTCATGCAGTAATGTAGTGTGGTGTGAAGTGTCATGAAAACAGCTCCTGTATGAGGATTTGCATGCTGAAGTTGATTTTTGTTTCTTTTTTGAGTTGAGTAGATGTCAAACTATCAGAAAATTATGGGGTTTTTTTCGACCTCTCCACATACAAGGGGGCGTACACAAAGTTTAATCAGATGATTCATGATCTAGTCAAAACAAGCAAATATGTCATTGGTTTGTGATACTACCATTTGCATTCAAGCGTTTAGCGAATAACTAGTTGTTTTAACGTTTTGAAACAAACATTGTCCAATGACATCTATATGTTTGACAGATCAAATTAATGACGAATAGGGGGTGTAATTGTCAATACTTGTCATCGTTCTTTTTGCTTGGTATAACTTGTCTTCAATCGAAATGATCAGCGAATGCAGGTCGTCTGATAAGGGTAGTTCACTTCAATATGACCTGCCAAAAGCAGCTATTTTGTATTACACGTTTGCCGTAGCCCATGAGAAAATATTCAACAATGTTGAAACCACTGACCTGTATACAGCTATTTCAATAAACGTCGGTAAGAGGCGTTAAGCTTACACGACCAGACCGAAAGGGAGTATGGGTAGAAATGGAAATTCATTAGTTGGCCGGCTGCCAACTGACGAGTGAATCTATGAAGGTGTGTTTACGTGTTTTAAACAAAGGAATCTAAAGCAGATGTGATACATATTCTGTGAAGGACGTGTCGTTGTTTGAGAACGTTAAGGCTTCGAAGGAATTTTTGCTCTAAAAGTGCCAAGACGAATTGTTACCAGCTAAAGACACCTCGTTCCACATGGGATATCACAGTGACTCAAACAAAACAAGAAGTTTACCATTTCATCCCCTGTAATCTCAATGTGTGGGTGCATCGAGAGACTACAAATTATTAATTCTTTGAACGTTTTCATGGCGATAAAGTAATATAAATAAGTTTTGTGGAAACACCACGTAAAATATTTCTTTGCTAAGCTTTCGGCCTGTTGACTCAGGCCTTCATCAGAGCAATGACAACAAGTTGTTGGCTCACGTCATTTATAAACTAAGCAACTGATCAATTAAATCACGTAAGAATACAATGGCGTATCACGTTAATTTTATTAATTAGAAAACAAAATCAAGAATGTTCTCCGAATAGGGCACGCCACGTGCTATTTAATGGCTGTCCCTCCTGAGAAATAGTGTGATGTTTGGCGATCTCAATGGATTCTCTAGTTCTTCGCGTGAAGTATTGCTTGTCGCTGGCTAAGAGTGATGACTCTTCCCACTTAACACGATGGTCATACGTCCAATTGTGGCTTCACGAGGCTCTCCAACATACGCCTTAGCACAATATCTTGCTACTGTTTTGAAGCCTTTGGTTGGTAAGTCCATTCACCATGTATTAAATTCTAAGGAATTTGTCTCTGAAATTAAGACACTTAAGTTGGCTAATGATGAGATATTAGTTAGTTTTGATGTTGTTAGTTTGTTTACGAATGTTCCCATTGAAGAAGCGTGCCTGATTGCAAAAGAAAGACTTCTAATAGATAAAACGCTCGCTACAAGAACGAATCTTTCTGCAGATCAGGTCTATGAACTGTTAACGCTTTGCCTAAATTCAACTTGTTTTCAATGGCGGAACAGATTTTTCGAACAAACTACTGGAGCAGCAATGGGTTCCCCTTTGTCTCCAATCATGGCTAACCTATACATGGAGGAATTTGAGAAGAAGGCTCTTGCAACTGCCCTGTTAAAACCAGGTATGTGGAAACGTTATGTTGATGATACGCTAAGTACCTGGTCACACGGTTTGAATGCTTTGTCTAATTTTCTTGACCACCTTAACAGCATACATCCTTCAATCAAATTCACTATGGAATTACAAAATCAAGACAAATCTATCCCATTCTCGGACGTTTGGCTTTCCGTTAAATCAGATGGGACTTTAAGTCATACTGTGTATCGAAAACCAACACACACTGACAGATACCTTAACTACACTTCATTCCATCATCCAAGTATTAAATCATCTGTGTGCAAAACTCTCGTTCATCGAGCGCGAACAATTTGTGACGAAGAACATCTTCAGGAAGAATTAGATCACCTTAAGTTGGTTTTAACTAACAACGGTTTTCCTGGGAAGATGATTCAAGCTTCTATGACTCCTTCGGTACATCCAGAGCCGAATACACAGCCCCAGCAAGAACCACCTTCAGTTTCTCTTCCGTATATCGGACCAGCATCTCACAAGATTGAGAGGATTCTAAATCGTGCTGGTATGAAGGTATTTCACAGTAGTCAACACAAATTGTTCAAGGTACTTTTCACACATAAAGATGAAGTGGATAGCTTATCTAAGCCGGGAGTGTATCGCATTCCTTGTGAGTGTGGCTTGGTGTACATCGGAGAAACGGGAAGGAATCTCTCAACTCGCCTGAAGGAACACAAGACATCTTGCATAAAAGCGCAACAAGAAAAGTCTGCTGTTGCCAAACACGCTTGGACGTATGACCATCGTGTTAAGTGGGAAGAGTCATCACTCTTAGCCAGCGACAAGCAATACTTCACGCGAAGAACTAGAGAATCCATTGAGATCGCCAAACATCACACTATTTCTCAGGAGGGACAGCCATTAAATAGCACGTGGCGTGCCCTATTCGGAGAACATTCTTGATTTTGTTTTCTAATTAATAAAATTAACGTGATACGCCATTGTATTCTTACGTGATTTAATTGATCAGTTGCTTAGTTTATAAATGACGTGAGCCAACAACTTGTTGTCATTGCTCTGATGAAGGCCTGAGTCAACAGGCCGAAAGCTTAGCAAAGAAATATTTTACGTGGTGTTTCCACAAAACTTATTTATAGACTACAAATTGTCTCCCTGTAGTTTCTCTGAGGCGCTACTCTTCACCAAGCTAAATATTTCGACATATAGCGTTGCATGGAACGAGAAGATACTCCCAAATCAATAGCCACTTCTTCATTTCTGATGCCGAGGTTATCAACAATCCAAACCGCTCGCCACCAAGGTCTTCACTGTAAGGTCGAGGCATGGCTCGATATTGTTAATCGTTATGTATATATGTATGAGCTGTTATTGTTTCGGTGATTTCTACCCATACTCCAGCAGTCCAGTTATATACAGGTCAAAGGTTGAAACTTGAAACAGAAGCAATAACAATGGAAAGTTACACCCCCAATTTGTTATTGATTTGATCTGTCAAACGTATCTAAGAAATGGCTCATGGTTTAGGGTGCTCCATCGAGTTATGGATGCACGCGGGAAATTGGGAGAGCACGAAAAAATCGTAAGAGTTGGTCGAGGCGTAGCCGAGATTTTTGAGTGCTCTCCAAATTTCCCAAGTGCATCCATAACTCGATGGAGCACACTAAACCATGAGCCATTTCTTTTATAGCATAACATTAAATCCTTTTACAAGCCGGCGAATCGTTTTGGTTGTTGTGTTTTTCTACTTTCGTAGCCAAGTCTTTTTTGTTCACTAAAATCCAACCAAAAGGACAGTTTAAACTCGGTTACCCAGACCAAGTTTATGTCTTCTGGGTCGTTGTTCTTTATTACTCAATAAAATTAAATGACTTGGTATTTTGATAATATAAAAGGCCATAAAAAGTCAATTTGAAACTCAGTTTTGTTTTGAAAATTTTTCACGCGCTTTTTTGCCGTGCTCCATGGAGTTATGGAGCACGCACGATAGCCAATCAAAAACGTTGCTATATCGAAGCTATGTTATAATTGTCATTGGACAACATTTGTTTCAAAACTTGAAAACAACTAGTTATTTGCTAAATGCTTGAACGCAAATGGTAGTATTGCAAAGAGAGTTGTGGTTGGTTCACGAAAATCACACCACGTTATCTGCATCTGTCCTTCAAGAGATCACAGGTAATGACCAATGAAAATGCTCACAGTATTTAAGTTTAATATTGATTAATTTTTATTCATATTCTATGTCAGCGCCCATGTCAGAGCCCGAGTTTGAGCGGGAGATTGAGCCTGAGTTAGAGCTTGAGTCGGAGCCTGATTCAGATTCCGAGTCTGAGTTAGCATCCGAGTCAGAGCCCGAGTCAGAGTCGGCGCCTGGATTCGGGTTTGCGACAGAATCAGAATCAGATTGAATGAAAAGAAACAGGCGCAGATTTGGTATTAGCCATCAAGGTAAGTATTACATATCTACTGATAAACATGTTTACGGATCGTGTTAAATTGTTTTACAAGGTAACAAAACCGAATCTTCTTTAGTTCTATTATATCGTTGAGCAAAATTCTGAAGGTGAGTTTCGATTATCTGTAAGACCTAAAGGAGACCCGTTTGGAAAAAATCCTCGAACTTGCTTTTTATCGCATGACACTCGTCGTCTCATATTTTCAACATCACAATTTTTTAGTATAAATGTTAATGCAATTGGTATAAACCAAGTAGTGCATGGACTATTACCAATCCTGCATTCTGATTGGCTGACTCAGTGTCTATTAGTGAAAGATCACTACTAGTCAAAGGCGTCAGAAATGGCAGAAAACTCACATTTTGTCGAAGTTTCAATTTGTTTCGTCAAAATTTAACTTTGTCTGACTAGTTGGTTTATACAAAAACAATTAAATAATGCACCCTCTTTGTCTATCATAGACAATTCGGGCTCGTTGTCTAATTGTTAAATATCAATTTTAATAAAACTTTCCAAATTAGAACAATTTTTTAATATATAGTTACGAAGACTTTTATAATATACTTTTACAATATTTCTAATATTTTGCCCCTTTTTAAAACTTATAATTTTACGATAAAAAGCCCAAATAGGAGCATATCATTAAAATGCATAAATATCCATACGAAGTGCATAGTTTAGCTAATTTCCATCAGTTCAACATTTTTGTACATTTAATGTAACTTTATTTTCACAATTATTATTCATGCAGAGCAGGTGGGAATTTTAAAGGCATTCAAAATGTGCAGGCTAATGTTCATACTTGTTCCAGCGTAAATGTTGACGGTGGCAAAGGAGTTTATGGAAAAGAAATGTCTATTCAACACCAACGCCATTGACGAAAAATTTATGGTAAAGATTCAAGATATGTTGAAGACCACACGATCCGATTACTCAGATCCGATTCTCCTCCTGGTGCGTACTCGCGAGAATTTGGGAATTAAATAATTATAATAATATTTTTATTCACACTTTTTTTAATATTAAATATTTACATGATTGGTTAGTTCAAGTGGTGGGACATACATGTATAATAAATAATAGATTATAAAGTTTGAAGTGTCAAGTGGCTAAATTAACCATTAGGTTATCTACAATCAGTGACAAAATACCTTGGGACACTTCGTGTTTGTAGGTTAAACTTAATACATTTTACATTTTTTCTCGTGATAGAGTTTATCCCTCCCTCCCCCTCCCTTTACAATGTTGACTTGGAAATAAGGGACGCTGTGAACGTGAAAATGAGCGCTTAAATAGTTACCAACATTGAACAGGGGGGCCGGGGGAACATAAAACGGAAAATGTTGCTTTTTAAGTTGAAGTGTCCCAACACTTTTGTCACTGATTGTCTGCGGAAGCCGTTTTAGTTTATAGAATAAAAACGGTTATCTACTAGACTTTTATTTTAAAAATAGTAAAATTAGACGCAAATGTTTACAAATAATTGTTTAGAGAATTATTAAGAGAACGTTCAAGCCATTAAATGATCGCTCTTGGTTCTTTAAAAGTCAATATATTCGTCTTTTCTTGTATTTTGTCAAACATATTTTAATTTAAGTAAGTGCGCCATCACCAATGCAAATGAAAAAGCTCCATTTATCCCAAACAAAGTTTACATATACTAACAACGAAACAATTGCGCGTTTCTTTTAGTATGTGTAGAGTAAAACTTGTGGAATAATTTACTTCAATTAACGGCGTCGCGTCAAACAGGAATTTGAGCATGTTCATGTTAATCAGCTGCGAACACTTTCATGGCATTCTGCGCGTGTTAGCGATGAAGCTATTCTAGGTAGCAAGTATTTTATTCTTCTAATAAGTACTGTATAATATGCGCGATGCTTAATTTATCACAAGAAACCAATATTGAAGAAATGATATTCGGTTAAAAAGTCGGAAATTCTAAACGTTTATAGACTTTCATTGCAGACAAGTAGCTGACAAAACTTATTAAAAATTGTTTTGGGTTTTATTACCAATCGTAATAAGTACGGTACTACCAATATACACTGCGATAAAACGCGAAAGATTTGCGGCAACGTATACTGTGAAATTTAGCCTTAAACAACAGTTATGATGACAAATGTCACGGTGCTCACAACGGTTCCCACAACGGTTCCCACTTAATACTGTTGAATTTATTTCGTCAATTCAAGCTTCTTTTACAAAAAATCGACAGTGCAGCTGATTGACAGTGCAGCTGATTGTAAGTGCTACTTGCATTGTATACTTCTCGATTGAATCTCTTAACTAGAATTAGACTAACAAAATGAAGGTATTTACAGGTAAAGCGCACACGGTTCCCACTTCCGCAGTATAAAAGCCGATATAATGATCAAGTTACTTGTTGATGTTTAGTGTGAATCGTTGTGAAAAACGTATTTTAAAAGCGTCAATTTTAAAAATTCCTCATTCCCATAATGAAAACGATCATACAACAAAGCTCGTATAGAAAATGTCATTTCAGTCAACAATCGTCGTTCTATAACGTGTTTTTTTAGTGGAAATCGTAGTAGGAACCGTTGTGGGAACCGTTGTGGGAACCGTTGGGAAATCAGTCGCACCACAGGTGGCCATTTTGACTCTAAAATCTCATGTTGCCTTGCCGATTTTACTCATAAGCAGCGTTGTAAGCCTACTGTAAGATTACTTTCCATTTTTCGCTTTAAAAGACGGAGTGTAGTTAGTTGTAACAGCATTGTTCGACCAATATAACATAGAATGCTTTTTAGACAATCAGTGACAAAATACCTTGGGACACTTCGTGTTTGTAGGTTAACTTAATACATTTTACATTTTTTCTCGTGATAAAGCTCATCCCTCGCTCCCTCTCCCTTTAATGTTGACTTGGAAATAAAGGACGCTGTGAACGTGAAAATGAGCGCTAAATTAATAGTCACCAACCTTGAACAGGGGGGCCGGGGGAACATAAAACGGAAAATGTTGCTTTTTAAGTTGAAGTGTCCCAACACTTTTGTCACTGATTGTAGTTACTATCGACTCTTGGACGATCTAGCTTGGGACACTCTTTCTTCTCGTCGCTCTTTCCACAACATGACCATGTTCTATAAAATAGTCCATAAACATGCACCAGAGTACCTTTGGTCAATTTGTCCACCCTTAGTTTGTGACAAAACTCTTATGATTTATGCTCTGGTTCAAATATATCACAGTTAACACGAATTCGCGCCGAGCGTTTCATCATTCTGATTGACGGCATCTTTCCATTGTGTAGAAAATCATTTTTTCCATCTACTATATCTCTTTGGAATGATCTTCCTTTACATGTTCGTGACGAGTCAAGTGTTTCTATGTTTAAAACCTCTCTTAAGGCCTGTTTAAACGGATCCAACATTGTCCAACATTGTTGGTCCAACATGTTCAAACGGATGCAACAACATCCAACACAAGTTCTATTAATTAAAATCGAAACTGATCAGGGAATCGGAGTTTACCTATAATCCTTCGCTGATTGGTCAGTTTTTTTGTAATTATAATTAATTATAAAGTTACTATGGAGATTTCAAGATAGCCGACTTCAGTGAGAAGCTTGGCTGTCAAAGGTTCCTATTTATGAAAAAGTTCCTATTTAAAACTTCTCTACCAAGTTGAGCTCATAATCCTACAATTTTGTACTTAATCTCTGCAGCGCTCATCTCTAATCTTTCCTCCATCTCTTCGTAAGCATTTTCTCTCTTATCTCTCAAGTGATATTCTTTACAGGACACATCCCATAAACACACCCGCTCCTCAAGCATTTCAAGAAGCTCGTCTATTTTCGCGTCAGTCCACTTCCTTGACTTACTTGCCTTTGATAGACCAGTCTTCTTTTTTTTACTTGAAGTAGCTTTTGCTATCTCATCTTCCTCGGAATTCTCGATATTTTTATTCTTACTATTCAGAGGAGTTTTCAGCGAGGGGTTCCTCACGTTCCTGCGAACAAACTCTCGTCACTCCCGCATTCCGCCATCTTGAATGCTTTTACCTCGTCAAATGACTCAAATCTCCATGGAAACGAAGTCGATGAACTCGTTTTCCGTCAAATGTTGGACGATGTTTGGATGAAAAGTTTGAACGGAATCAAACTTTATCCAACAATGTCCAACATCATGCAACATTATCCAACATGGTGTTCAAACGAATCCAACATGTTGCATTCAACATTGTTGGATGATGTTGGACCAACATGTTGGATCCGTTTAAACAGGCCTTTAAGTTATTAGTTTTTAATGTCAATAAAAATCTAGTATTTGATTGGGTTACGGTACCCCAGTGTTCTTCATACTAGGTTAAGACTCCGGTGCTCTTAATCCACATTTATTTATTAGAAATTGTACAACTTCACTAGTTGTGCTTGCGGTTTTCACAATGAAACAATTAGTCATTATTTTCTTTTTTGTCCCCTGTTCATCATACAGCGAGGCATCCTTCTCACCTCCGTGGTTGATCTGTTAGGTGACAGGTGGCTGCTTGTCTCTATGAAATTTTATAAAGTAAGGTGTCCTCTACGCACGCTCTGATTGGCTGGGCTCCGTGTATTTATAAGAGAACAGAGATCATGAATGACGTAAAATGGCGTCAGCTGGCCGGAAAAGCCCGCCAAATTCCTAAACTACCTCACTTTTAGTTTGATTTTTCCTGTTCTTATTTTATAAAACAAATTAAACATACCGCTCCTGTGCATATGTACTCTTATAAAGGTACGTTTGACTTCATTTGAACACGAAAGAAGTGTAAAGGCACTCGACTATCGCCTCGTGCCTCCACTCAACTTCTTTCGTGTTCAAATGACGTCAAGCGTGCCTTTATAAGAGTACATATGCACGGAGCTTTACGTTTTATTTGTTAAACAAACGCGCATACTATTGTATGGACATTCAGATCTTGACTTATTATTAGAAAACACCATTTTTTCCCAGTACGTTCATATAACTAGATTCAAGAGCCACCGGTCTTTTTGTGATTTGTGATTCGTTGCAATTAGTATAGCTGTATATTATGCACATATTTCTGTTTATATTACTTGTGTGTCTTGTCTTTTTTTAAAAAAATGTATTTAGTTAGCTACATAAGTTCCCAAGATGAACCTTGCGCTCTTGGAGCAAATGGTTAAATAGGTTTAAATAAAAAAAAATCTGATTGAACACATATCTAGTATTGTTAAGCCTGGTTTCCATATAGTTGTAATTCAGTCGGCGATTGATCGGCGATTGTTTGCGATCTTTTACAACAGTCGTGTTTCCATATAGTTGTAATTGTTGTAATTCAAATCGCCGATTCGCTCGGACTGAGGACTTCTCGGTTTTGACAAAGTTCAGATGAGCTAAGTTTGATATTCAAAAACAAATTGACTGACTAAAACTTTGTGATCATTTTCACAGTTTATATAACAATATAACAAGCATTATTTACAAGTTCAGTAACTTCGCCGCTTAAATCTCATGTTTCGTGAACGTTTGACGACAGTTGCAAACATTTGAGCTGGCGTACGGCATTCAAGTCTTCGAACTAGTCATTTAGTAGACTTCTTTAACAAAATCGAGGGTTTTTTGAAAGGATTTGGCCGGTTTTTGTAAATAATTTTGTGTTTTACGTTGCAAACATCTAGCAAAAAGTCGCCGACTGTCGGCGGTTGATGTTGCCATTAACTGTTGTCGCATCGGCGACTGTTGTAATTGTTGTAGAAGTTGAACCTGATTCAACTTCTACAACAGTCGCCGACTGTCGCCGATTGGATTACAACAAGCGTTTCCATTAAGTTGTAATTGTTGTAAGACTTGATCGGCGACAGTCGCCGACTGAATTACAACAATTACTAGAAATACATGAATGCAACAATCCCTCACCCGCTTTTATTAAATGCTTTCTTGAAACACCCATACACACCCACCCACTCAGCCACCCACCCAACCCTGATTAAAATAAACACACCTGATATACAGCCAATATAAAAACAAACAGATATAAAAACAAATGATAATCCTCAAGATAATTCTATAATTTATGGATAAGATGACTAAACTGATTTAACATATTAAATTCTGGTTGTACAAAATATGCTTTTAGGAGATTTCAAAAAGGATTATTTTTAACAACCTTTAAATGGCTTTCCTATGCATACATGTTTTGCAAAGGCAGAATTAAAAGTCAGCTCAAAAATTACATTTATAATAGAGTCCCGAGATAAAAACAATGCGGTGGAATGAGATCCTAGAAAGAAGTATTAAACAGACAACGTCTCAGTCGAAAATTTGGAAATACAGCCCAAAAAATCTCCAAAGCCCATGAGTGATGAGTATTTAATAATAAAAGGTCTACATAAGCTTATAAAGGTAGTGTTTTAAGTTAGCTTTAGTTAAGCTGATTTATGGTTTGGACGAGCAAAGGGAAAGCACGAAAACGTGAAGCTGTTTAATAAGTTAAGCGAAAACTTGAAAATAACAAGAATCCTACCGTTATATTTGACCACGGAGTGAGTGACTGCAGATCGAGTTTTTGTTTATCATTCGGTTCGTTTAAATAAACGAAAGCAAAATACTACTTGTTTGAGGAGTTCATAGTTTTCTTCGTCGCTTGACGTCGTATGGTCGTACCAAACATATATATATATATATATATATATATAATAAACTATTTCCCAGATTTCGTCTCCCTCGCTTTTTCTACACGCGTGTAAAGTGGACTACACGCATGTCGAGATTAGCACCCTCACCGGGCTCCGGGCCTTCGGCCCTACGCCCGGGCTCGGGATAACTGTTAGAATATCCAATAAATTTAAAGTGCACATGAAACGAAAATTGTTTGTCTTATTTGAAAGAACACTTAAAATCACAAAGTGACATCTTTTACAGATTTTCGTTTCCTTGCTTCGTTTTTGAGATATTTCAGTTTGTTTGATATGTAACTGATTTGACTTTTAAGAAAACCAGTGGCGCAACTAGGCATCTGGGGGCCCATGGGATTGATTTATTTGGGAGCCCTTCCCGATTTAGTGACCGCATTTCTACGGGGGTTCGGGGGCATGCTCCCCTGGAAATTTTTTTAATCTAGGGTCTCTGAAATGGCATTTCCTGCACTTTGAGGGCACTTTAGAGCAAAATCTAATCACTCACACTCCGATTCAAAATCTGTTAAAGTGGGCAGATTATTTGAATAGATTCATAACTGCATTCATTCCATTCCGCATAGCCTGCGCGCAGACATTTTATCCAATCTCCCCGGATTGGGTAAAAAGTCATGGCACACTGCACATGCTAATAAGGGCACTTCTTGCCAAAAATTTTTGGGGGTAAAAAGCACTTGGCGAATTAGGAGCCATGTGCGAGTGTTTCTCCTACAACAGAGTCCCTAAATTTTAAGTGTTTTTGTTTGACAATAACAAAGATATGTAATGTTTTGCGATAAGTCATTATGCAAAGAGTGACGTAAAGCATAGTCAATCGAGATATGGGCTGGAAACTCAACTAAAGTCTTTGGTCTATCTTTTTGTTTGCCTTTATGCATTTTTGTGCACGGTGTACGGTCACTGAACACATTGTATTTTAGTATAATGAACGAATTGTCCAATAGCAACGTTTCAGTTCAATCACTCAACCGTGCTATTTAAATATTAATAAACCTAAAACAAAGGATGTGCACGGTGTTAGGTATGGTTCAACATAAAATCACAGCTCATTATGGGCGCTTTGAAGTTTGCCGAGTTTCCAGACCATATCTCGATTGACTATGCATAAAGTTACCTTATAAGTTAAATTTACAATTTTACATATCAAACAAACTGAAATATCTCAAAAACGAAGCAAAGAAACCAAAACTGCAAAAGATGTTACTCTATCATGTCTATCGTGGTGTTCTTCATTTATCTGGCTATATTTGGTGAAACTTTGAGAGAAATTGAGCGAAAATTCAGCGTGTAATAGCAAATTTCCTGACATGCCTTCCTAGGCTATCCTGTAACCTTAAGCACGTACTATACGCCTCACATGTTCACACAAGCTTCAGTACAATGTTGTATGAGCACAAACTGAATATTTGCATTGAAGGAGTTTAATCCCAGTCTTTATATATATAAACATTCAAATTCTAATTATTAAACTGCTGCGCGTATGACTGGATTAAGTGCAATAATAGTCTAGGGACAAGAATCAATCTTTTTCAACATTTTTTGTTTCTCATTATACTTTGACCTTTTTTCGGCCAAGTATATTAATTGGTGAGCCAAGCTGTAAGTCTGAAGGCACTTCTTTGTGGCATCCATATTCAATTAATAACCCAATTTATTACTATAGAGCGTTTTCACTCACGTGATCGTTGGCCCATTGGGGTGGTGAAACAATACGAAATATTTGAATAAGAAAGAGCTAATTCCCATACCGTACACCAATATGGCCGCCGTGACGTAAGATGAAAACGCTCTATACAGTATCATAGACAGTGATTATCACATACAAGGAAATGAACATAAAATTGCTGTAGATGGGCTGAACAGATTTCAGTAGAGAACACAACAAAATATGATAGCTGATTGATGAATTTAAAGGGTGCTACCAGGAAAAACAATACATATTTGTGATTATAATTACAGTGATCTGGTGTAAGAAAATAAAACAATCAAACCTAGGTGAATATTCTCCAAATTCTGTACACAAAACCATCTAAAATTATTCTAAATAAACCAAGAAAAACACATCAGCTTCTGGGGACTTGAAGAACTTGGCGGCATGGTGGCCATTGTCAAAAAGACTCTAACAACATTGTATATTATCTTTTTATAAAATAATATTTAAACGGTCTTAATAACTGGATTATTTATCTTACTTTTATTAAAAAAAAGTATAATACTAGGTTTAAAAGTGATTACTTGTAAGCCTTTTTCTCAACATCTAGAAGGTCAACAACCCTTACGTTTTTCTTATAATAAGTTGTGCGTATACGTGCATGCATGTGGTACATTGTGAGCTTGGTGAACATGTAACAGACGTTTGGTGGACGTTCGTCGTTTTTGCATATGAGATGTAGTTAAAGTGATATGATAAGTTGTACGTATATATGCAGTGCATATGGTACGTTTGCGAGCATGTAGTAAAAATTGGAATACATTATAACACTTTTAAAAAAACCTTTTTTGTCGTATATATTTATAGACTTTTTGGAATCAACTGTACTTTTGTTATATTCAGGATCTTCCTGAAAATCACCTTTGTGCAAAATAATTGTTCAGTTCAATTCAAATCAATTCAGTTCAATTCAATTCAATTCAATTCAATTCAATTCAATTCAATTCAATTCAATTCAATTCAATTCAATTCAATTCAGATAGCTATGTCACTATCTAACAAAATGTTGCTAGATCTTTTTGTTGGAGGAACCATATTAGTGAGGACTCACCGCAGCTTTCGTGCATGATGCGTAGGATAACTGGTTGTAGAATGTGCCGTCATTCTGTGGAAACATTTCGCTGGTCTCTGGATCAAGCTGGGCAACATTTGTGTCTTGCAAATATCACTCATTTTTGTACAACCAGGATAATTTCTTCGCATAACATCCCGAAGTTTTTGTTGAAGCTTTTACTGACGCGTTTTTTTCTCCAACAAAAGATAGTACTTCTTGGTCAAAGCTCAGGATTGCTGGTGTGAACGTTAGTTAGTAAAGTAAGTGAGTGAGTGAGTGAGTGAGTGAGTGAGTGAGTGAGTGAGTGAGTGAGTGAGTGAGTGAGTGAGTGAGTGGGTGGGTGGGTGGGTGGGTGGGTGGGTGGGTGGGTGGGTGGGTGGGTGGGTGGGTGGGTGGGTGGGTGGGTGGGTGAGCGAGCGAGCGAGCGAGCGAGCGAGTTAGTTAGTTAGTTAGTTAGTTAGTTAGTTAGTTAGTTAGTTAGTTAGTTAGTTAGTTAGTTAGTTAGTTAGTTAGTTAGTTAGTTAGTTAGTTAGTTAGTTAATTAGATAGTAAATAGTGTTTACCCTCTGGAAATAAAGGCGTTACCTAAATAGTGCAAAGCACTAATAAACTTGTGGCCCTCAATTAACTAATTGCATACTTAAATCTGGTAATTAAATCTTATATAATCTATATACAATTATATATTAAAACGCTAAGAGTTAAAATACGTAGAGAGAGTTTAAAATAGATTATGGGTTAAAGTGTGCTATTAATTGCTGATTCTCAAAAGACTGCTTTCTGAGGAAGTTCCTGAATGTTTTCACTGTTGGCAGTTTTTTAATATGCATCGGTAATGCATTCCATAACTGACAGGTCGATACTGTGAAAGTTTTACTGCCTTCAGTCTTACGTTTAAAAGCAGGGCATAATAAATTTAAATTACAGTATCGTGTAGGCTTTGAATGTAATGTACTATTTAATTGAAGAGCGTTTGTTAGGTATGATGGGACAGTTTGTTGAATCCTTTTGTAAGCCAAAGTACATTTGGAGATCTTGGCTTCATCATAAAATGGTATCCAACGTAATTTGTTGAACAGCTTCACAGATGAAGATCGAGGTTCTGCATCTAAAGTGACTCGAGCGGCTCTTTTCTGCAGTCGTAAAATTTTGTACAGGTCATCTTTGCCACAGTTATGCCATACTATATATATATACATATATTGACATAGTTCATTATTGGCTGCAGCTTTGTGAAAGGAAGTTGTAATTTGAATTTACAGCTTAGCCTTCTTAAAAACCAACTGTATGGCCTTGTTGATTTGCCCAGATTCTAAGCTTTGCCCATTCCATGACAAAAACACACGTCCTTTCTCGGAGCTTGTAACTTGCGATCTGACGCGGTCAAGGAAAATGGATAGCCAGGCTGACCCATGGACATGCATGTACCGTCTTATGATTCATGACGGATATAACCAACTCTTTGCCTTCTTTTCTCATCTTCTGGTTGTATTCTGCCGTGGTCTGTGAGCCAAAACTCCATGCAGGACGATATGCATTATCAATAAAGATTTCTATAAAAAGAAAATCTCTTATTAATGCATATGAACTCTGTGTAACTTCTAATGGCGATGGATTGGAGAACTGTCCAAGCAGAGTAATGGCTTTACGAACAGCCTCGCTTTTTTCGACATTTTGGAGGTCCGCTGGACTTAACACATTTTCAGAATCTTCTAGTTTCTTCCATCGACGGGTGCACGATTCTCTTTTAATGACTCATACCACATTCTGCATACTTTCCCCTCATGGATCGAACATTTTTTAGATCGAAGCTAACCTCACGAGGCTCATCTGCTAAGAGAAAGGTAAAGAAATGTCGCAGACTCATCAAATAAGATTTAATTGTTCTTGATACGAATACGATGATTAAATCAGTGGCGGATTACTAGTTTCGGGGCCTGGAGGCTAAATAAAATTCACGGGCCTTTATGACGATAGTTTCTGGAAATTTTTTTTGAATTTAGAGTCTCGGAAACGCCATTTCCTGCATTCTGAGGCAGTGTACGATACGGCCCTGATATTCGTATAACGACTAATCTTAATGAAAAATCCATTCTCTGGAAATTACGGGCCTCTTACAAGCCCAGGCCTGTAGGCTTCAGCCTACTCAGCCTACTGGATAATCCGCCACTGGATTAAATGAAAAAAGTACCGTAGCAAAAGAGGAAAAATTTAGAAGCAAGAAATAATACAAGACTTGGAGAAATCAGTGGCAAACACGTGGGAATTACTTCCAATGACAAAAGTTCTGACACATCTGACCACTCCTTAGTCAACGGGAATCAACACAATGGCTATCAAAATTTTCAGAGGATTCAGAACACTCTACGCAGAACTTTACCGCAGAAAAATACCCAGTATTTCAGCAGTTTGGACATTGGTTGCAGTCGCCTGATGGAGAAAAAAAATGGACCAAACGACAGCCAAACAACATCACGCTCAGCTTACGGCTATCTGTCGACATGTCGGCTGATATACAGTCGCAAGCATGTTAGGACCAACTTTCTAAAAAAAATTGTCGATGTTCAGAATACGAAGCAGGAACATAAGGTGCCTTGGACAACGCTTCCTTATACCTTTTTGATGTTTTCTCTATTTTATGTACTTTTTTTAGATGTGGCGGCAAGCGGAATACAACTGAGTGACATCCATCCATTGGGCAGCGACGGCGACTTTTTCTTTCCATCTTTGGTCTCAGCTTTTTTTAGTGATTTTCGTTTCCTGATATTGAGTGTTAACAGTGACTTTTTTGCCGCTTCTTCCGCCTATTTATGTACTTTTCTCATATGCCTTGGCAGATAAACGACACTTGCAGGGCATGTCGACAAGGCTTAGCAGATGTCGCTGATATCTTTTCTTTGCCGACTTCTTCCCTTTTATTGGAAAATCTGACATGCAGTCATCACTTTCCAAGCTTTCTGCATACTTTGATCTCCGACTTTGTATTTTTTATATCGTTTGGTCTTTCTCTATGTTTTTATTGTTTCACTTGCCCGGTTTCGGCATACATTTGTTACGAGATGCTCATAGATGTTCTTGTACTTCTGCCGAACTGCTATCAGAAGCATCCAAAGAACTTTGCGATCCTTCTTCGAGAAGCTTCCAACTTTTTTGCCTTGACTATATCTTTGTCGCTTTCCGTTGTGTTTACCAAAAATTTAAATATGAAATATGATCAAACAATACAGGAGATTTTAAACATAAGTTAATTATGTTTTTGAACGTTGTCCTTTGAACCTTGTATAAATTTTGCAAAACTAGTGTCCGGTTTGCATATTCAAGTTAGAAATACGACTATCGAAGCAATCTCACTAAATTCAGTTTCCACTGAACAAAAACAGAAACATAGCAATTAATATAGTGGAATATGGGACTCTAGCTCATTTCCATAATAAAAAATAATATTGAAAAAAATGAAATATTTTACTCTGTTACATTGTTCAGATTTTATAAATGTACAAGACAAGCCTCAGAAATCTGAAAACCAAGCGTTGTAAAAGTTTAGAGAGACTGAGAGAAAGCTGTTGGCGTAATGTCCTTAGTTTTAGAGACATTATGAAACTACGTGGCAGCTTTACTTAAAGTGCATATAAACCCAATTTATTTTTTTTATCATCTGAATACGTTCTACATGGAGCAAACAGTTGTTCAATGAAATATTTTTTTGATTGGAGCTATTCTTCAATGTTTTTTTGGCGATTCGCATTTCTAGTATGGTAATGAGATAACGTCTATGTAGGCATTTGGCTTTCTTTCTCTTTTTGGCAAAATAAACTACCTGAGAATTTTTGTGGAAAAACTCATACAATATGGAACAAGTTGTTCAAACACCCTATTAATGGAAGAATTGGGTCATGTGACTCCTGCAAATAAATATTGTATAGATAATGATGACTACTTTGGCGTCATCTCATTACCATTTTGAAAACAACTATCTCTATTAAAGCAATAGAGGTTGCTCCAATTTAAGAAAAGTATTTCGTTGTTCAACTATTTGCCAAGGGTAGAAGGTATTTAGATGATAAAAAAATTGGGGTTATATGCACTTTTAAAATATTTAGTGAACGTAGTCTTGCATTGCTTATATGTCGAAAACTGCTAACACGTTTGTTCCTTCATAGATAGTTTTAAAAAAATACTGAAAAATACGGCAAAAAAGTAAAATTACAGAAAGTCTTTTGGCTTTTCACTAAAGCTAAATAAGCATTCGGCAAACTTTTTCCACAATTCCAAATAATAACTAAACTAACTGTTATAGCAGCTGCAAACCCTCAAATCTCAATAATCGAACAAAACGAATAAAAAATGGAGAGAAAAAGTCGAAAAAAATACACAAAAAAACTATGACAGCAGCTGACATTTAATGAATCCCTTACAAAAATTGCACATAAACGTGTTCCAAAATCACATGTGATTTTGGAACATGTGATGTGCAATTTTTGTAAAGCAAGACGAAGTTTTTACACAAACTCGCCTAAACATGATTGCTGTTGGGCTAACAGAAATCAGGATGTCATGCTTGCAATCCCTTTCAATCTCGCTTTAATTTTTAAGTAGGGATTACTTATGTGCAGGTTTCTAGTATATCTTTTATGTTTTTCTATATATATAAATCGTTATTAAAATTTTGTGCAATTTTAGGACAATTTTGCTTCTGTAAGAACTGCTAAAAATACAGTGATAGCCTCTTAAAAGTCGTATTCTAACTTCTTTTTTTTTCAGGCTTCTTTGGTACCCCGAGGACTGCCACCCTTTGGCGAGAGTGGAAACAGAGGCAGATGTGCTTATAAATACAGTCGCGTGGTTTGCTTGTCATTGATTCGGAAATGATGATTTCAAACACGCTTGACGCGTTCAGTAATGGTGGACTCCTCTTGATCTCAAACTCTTCTAACAAAACGTCAGGTATTCAAAAGGAAGGCTTTTGTAAGTAATGTTTGGTGTGAGCTATTGACCAGGGGCGTAGGAAGCAGTGTTACTTTGGGGGGGCTACTTGAGTTTGTGTAATGCGCATTCGCGGCTTTGCCACAAATCCGCCTAGGGGGTCTGGGGGCATGCCCCCCCCCCCCCCCCCGAAAATGATGAAATTTGTAAGTCCAAGAAACACATTTTAGGCTATTCCTGGCAGGCAATTTCCGCAAAATTAAATTGCCAGGCAACTAGGCAAGGATCCCATGCAGATATTTTCAAGTGCTATGTTAAAAACAGTCAGACTACATAAATATTGGCATTCACTTTTACTTAACAAGTTAACTCAATATACATAAAATTATATAGAAAAACAATTCATGTTTTCCCAAAAAATTGTTCCCTTCGTTCATTCACTGCAATGAAATTTGATGCCACACTGTTCAAATTTATATTGTCAGTTCTTGATTTGTGACAGTGGAGAAGGAGAACATGATTGAGTCTTTCTTGCGTCATAGATGATCTGAGGTAGTTCTTGAGCCTTCGCATAGCTGAAAATGTTCTTTCAGATGTTGCTGTCGTCACAGGTATAGTAAGGAATAACTGTATTAAACGATGAACCTCTGTGCATAAGTCCTTAGCACCAGGAACTTCCTGCATTGACTGACAGATTGTCCTGATATTTGTAACTTGCTTCACAGGTATTCCTGTTAACTCACCATACCTCTTGATAATATCTGACAGCATTTGTAGATGGATAGGTAGGCGTATCATTTGTAGATCCTCCTTGTACATGGTTCGGACACTTTCAGGTATTGTAAACTCCTGGCCATTTGCAGCTGCTAGTAGCATTTTTTCGATGTCAGCGACAGTGGTCAAATCACTTTGATTGAACCGCCTGGAGATTTCATTAGAGACAACATCTAGAACTTCAAAATACTTTTGTCTGTAGTAATCCTTGGGCGTTTCAGGCTGGTAACATTCTGCTTCATTGGCTGTTCTTCGAGGGGGTTGCGTCGTCTTGGTAGCACTGGCTCGTCAGTTAGATCATGGCATTGTTCAACCACACGATCATAAAATGCATCATATGCAGATTCTGTTCGTTGTCTTTCAAGAAAAGCCATGGTAAGCTGTGCAGCTCCTTTTGCTTCTTGGATTGTGGTGTCTTTTCCTTGAAGTGTGATTGATAATTGCTCTGAAGCACTAAACACCAAAAAGCAAAATTTGAGACCGAAGAAAGTGCTGAACTTCTCCAGCTGCACCAATAGCCCTCCCGCTTTAACAGCACAGGTATCATTTTCAGTTTCGTGAACCTCATCTAGTACAGAACACACTGTACTGTAGTTGGCCAATACTGCTCCAATTGCACCAGTACGGACTGTCCACCGAGTTGGACATAGTGGTCGTAAATTACTTGTGTCAGGTGACATTTGTGATTTGATGCTTTCAAAGAGACTTGACCGTTTTGCAGAATTCCTTATTAGTTTCGCTAATTCTGTTACTATGTCAAGGGTATCCCGGACAATAGTACAGGTTCGAGAAGCATCCTGAAGACAGAGGTTCAAACAATGTGCCAAACAATGCACATGAAGTGCTGACGGTTGCTCAGACTTGATGCGTGCAGCTACTCCACTAACGTGACCAGCCATATTTGCTGCACCATCATATGCTTGACCTCTGCATTGACTAAGTGGTAGAACACACCGAATAAGAACATCTTTCAAAGCACTCGTGAGTGTTTCGGAATCAGTTTTTGGTACTTGAATCAAGCCAATTGGCTCTTCTTGGATTTCATAACTACTGCTTACCCATCTGATAGCTACACCCATTTGTTCATTGTGGCTAATATCAGTGGCTTCATCCGCCATTATAGAAAACCAAGAAACTGATTTAACATCTGACAGCAGACTACGGAGTAGTTGATTAGCCATAAGGTTTAACTGCTCATTGACGATTACAGGTGACAAGTATCTTCCTTCTGTTAACCACAACTGCAGTTCACGATCATCATCACAGCGTAATTTTAGTAACTGGATTAAATTACCTTCACCTTCATCGTGGCCTCTGATTGCCAGTCCTTGACGTACCAGATATTTTAACGAAGAAAGCTGCTTTAACAACATCCGCTTCCTTGTTTGTTGTTGTTCTTTATGAGCTCGGTCTAGTATACCACCAATATTTACTGAGCTCTTTAATTTCATACACGCTTCGGAATGAGCTTGACTTGACTCGTGGGTAGTAAACCGTTGTAGTCCTTTTTTCCGGTTACAAAATCCTTCTTTCGAAAATGCAGCATCTGCCTTGGTACTGAATGTCATTAGACCTCTGTGTTCAGCAATTGAGCAATAGAAACAAAATAGTTTCGATCTAGTTTCACACAACGAAAGCCATGGGTATTGCTTAAACCAACTTGCCTTCACTACTCTCCCTTGTTTTGACTTCCCTTCACCTTGCATTCGCTTCGTTTTTGTCAAAATTTTTATGGATGTTGGTTGATTAGCCTTCTCACGGTTAGCATTACAACACTGCGCTGTACATTCCGACTCTACATTCATTTCGATGTCTTGACGATCGGAGTTTTCTTCCTCTTCACCGGGATCACTTTGGTCTTCTTCATCATTGTTATCAATTAATGAACCTCCAGAAGGACCAGAAATAGAATTGTCATCAATCAACTCAGAAGTGCTTTTCTTTGCAAAGGTTAACAACGTTTGTTTTTGCCTCTTCATGCTGACATGCTTTTATTCTTCAAGCACTAGTTTTCAGCTTCAGAAAAATGGTCATATAGCATGGGGGTTCTACCGTGCGTACTGGGTTCTACTGCAGCCCAGGCCCCTCGCGTCCCTGCCTGGTGATGCCTGCAGAGAAATAGATTTCGGTCATATGACGAATTTCCCGTTCTGTACGAAAGAAATTCATATTTTTGTGGTGTTAGGCGGATTTATTTTTTATTTTTATAAATTATTACCAACGATCTCTTTAACTCATTTAATCTCAAACCGTAGTTGGGCAAAATATTGGGGGGGCTAATATCAGCAAGTTAAAATATTGGGGGGGCTGCAGCCCCTTAGCCCCCCCGGTTCCTACGCCCTTGCTATTGACGTTAGATAATATTCCCTCCGTGCTTAGCGGCTATTGGGAATTTTACTTAATGTAAACTATTAGATAAATAAAATATTTCTTGAAAATTAAGCAATTTCAAAGTGCTTAGTAAAATTTTCGAAGATAGTTCTTTCAGAAGGGTTTTATACAGGATTTTCGATTTCTGAAGCTGGGCCACGCTTTCTAAGAACCCGCTAGCTTTTAAAACGTAGACAACTATAGATAGTATCACCAAGATAGCATCACCAACAGCCGTTGCGCGTTATAGCAAAACACACGTAGTTCCATATTCATGCGTTTGCATATAGTGTTGTAAACTGAGTTATCTGACATTCTCAACTTCATGCACAGATGTAAAAGGATGTCACGGACATTAAACCAAGGTGAGGAAGTATTGTTACCACCATGCAGTTAATGTCAGTTAATTTTGTAATATACTCGTCTACTTTAACTATACTGTACTATATATCCCACTCAGCTGCGTAGCAACTGACTCAATGTAATGTTTACAAGAACTCAATATTTGAGCACAGAGATATTATTAGCACTATTGAATAGTTGTGTATACAGTAAACAGTCGCTTTTAAAAGATCTAGAATATAAAGCAAAAATTGTGAAACTACACTGCAAATTCGTAAAAACTTGTTTTAAGAAAAAAAGCTTGTTTTAAGATTTTCTTGTCCCGTCAACAAGGTAATAATCTTGTTGGGCTTTCTTGACAAGATATTTTGTCTTAAAACAAAATGAAATACCGTAAAATAAGAAATAGAACTTTAAAATAAGAAAATTTATCTCGACAAGATTTGGAGGTTTTGCAGTGTATGTGTACTAATACCAGTTGTAATTTATAGTAGCACTAGGTTTGATGCCATTTATTTCATGTCGTACTTGTTTAGCACTTTGTGATATTCCATACAATTATGATTTTCTGAAATTAAGATTCGTTTTAAATACCCTACGAAGTCCGGATAGCTTATCTGGTGGATAAGTCCTAGCTAGAGAACCACTCTAGTGGTGCTTTGAACTATCCAATTTAACTTTTATCCACTGAACAGCACTATGAGGATACACAAGTTCCTATTCAGTGGATAACATTTAAATTAGGTTATCCAAAGCACGATTAGTGCTGTTCTTTAGCTAGGACTTAGGGAAATGAAAAGTCAGAGTTTTATGGGTACACTTGGGGAAATGTAAAGTCAGGGTTTTATGGGTACACTTGTGGAAATAAGGAGTCAGGGTTTTATGGGTACACTTGGGGAAATGAAGGGATTAACGACGTACAAAGACGCTACTGTCTGTCTAGGGATTCCAAGAGAGCTGCGCTGCATGACGTTCAAAACTTTTCATTTTGTGTGGGTGTAAACAGTTTGCTTTTAGCAAGTACAAGCCATTAACTTAAACATTTCCTTGTCCTAAGCGCTAACCGAGTTTATTTAGCTCCCCATACAATTTATACTGCCTTTGAAGGCATTCAGTTCCATTTGTTACTCGCTGATCATCTATTAAATGAACACGGCAAGCTGTGGCTGCTGAAATAACTACAACCACCAAAGGCAAAAGAACCACGCAATGCACAGTGCCATAACACAACCTTCGCATACTGAATTGTATATATGACCAAACAAAAAGCGGCGCCCTGCTTGGCGTCAAAAATGTCGCTTGTACTCTCTTTCCCAGTGCCCTTGTTTCTGTGTCCGTGGCGAACGGGTGCCCACAAAAAACGTACGATTTCGTCAAACACCCAGAATATAAAGCTACCTAATAAGTCGTCAGGGCAGTTATTGGATTGTTAGGGCACAGTAGTGTAAAGCTGCCTGACGACCTAGCCACTAACTTGTCTGCAGGGCACTGCAATTTTGTGCAATTGTGTTTACCTGCCGAACGCTTTGCTTCACGGAGATCGTCAAAAAGCCGCCAAAATTCCTCGCGTCAAAAACATCGTTTCGGTTCTCATTGTGACAATGCCAGAGCCCAATCTATTCTGCGCAAACTTACAAGCAAATTAATTTTAAAGCTGATTGACGAGTAGCCGCTAGCGCGTCAGGGCATCAAAGCATTGAACAACCAATAGGAAATAGGATTGTTTCATATAATGAATAAGCCATTAATTTGCACGATGACTTGAGATAGCGTTGGGTGACTAAGCCGTTCAGTCCTTTCGTGGCTTTTCCGAAATATGTCGTCAAATATGTTTTTCCAAAAAGCTATAGGCGGTAAACCATGTTTCTGATTAGTCTGTTAGGGTTTATGTCGTGATTAGGTTATCGAAAAGATTGACAAAATCTTGAGGCTCACTGAAACGTGACGACAAATTTGGAAACAACAAATTTGATGACATTGTAGAAGCCGCGAAAGGACTGGACAGCTCCCTTTGAGTGATCCCCTTTAGCCGAAACTCTAGAATACTGGCAAAGCATAATGATAGTTGTAGTTACCCAACGGCATCTCACGTCATCGTGCAGGTTGAGGAACTGAATTGATTTGAAACGACATTTTAGAAATGATATTTATAACGACAGCTTATATCACAGCAAGGACTTAAATGACTTATAATATTATAAGAATACATTAATTCAAGGACTTAAATTACTAGTAAATATAAGAATACATTAATTCCAAATCTAAACAGCTCGCATCCTTGTTGAAGGAGCAACAAAAATTAACGGTGAATATCTTTCGAAGTTGATAAAAGCACATGATATACAATATCAAATACAGACTATATTTGAAATTGTACGACCCTTAAGCCTGGTTCTCATATGTCGCCGATCGTCGCCGACCCATGATTTAGATGCATGTTAAGTAAAAGAATAAAAGCACTGCTTTTCTGCATTGTTCTTTATTACTTAACATGCTGCTGCACTTCCCGTTTTAACATGCATCTAAACCACAAATCGCCAACGATCGGCGACATATGAAAACCAGGCTTTATGCCTTCAGTCGTTTCTGTATATTTTCTCTTTGTGACCTCTCTGCATGGGTTGTTTCTCTCGTGTGTAGTGACATCAGGAGGGTCGTTAGGTATTGCTGGGCTAAAACAATTAACTTCGGTTAGATTTCTCAAAAAAATTGCCGATTAATTCAAACATGTTCGAAAAAAATTGCTCTAACTGCCATTGGGATCTCATTGCTAGTCTCGTACCCAGACCCGCACGCTCCCCGGCTTCCCAGCCGGCGAGCGAGCTGGGAAATGAAGGATGATCACGGTACAGCATTCACCCATGCATGCTCTCTTCACTTCACTTCATAGGAGAGCTTGCACGCAGGTTAAATCACAAGTAAGCTGTGTTCGATATATATATTCACAACACAGTCATAAAAAAAGAAATACGGAACCTTCGTCTATATTAACAGTATATTCAGAGGTCGAGGTTCGACTTCACTGCTATCGAGGACCAATCTCGTCCCCAGAGCCAGCTCCCCCCCGGGAAAGCAAATGGCTCTGGGACAAGCCGTTTGAAACTTGCCTCTGATTGGTTTAACGCTTCCACGCCTACTGCGCTGCGCAGATAATTTCATGCTCATTCTCCCATGTTTTCATGTTGAATTTTCAAGAGGAGCGGAGCAAAATAAAAACATCTTTATGAGAATTAAACCTGGCAAAATGAAAGATTCTTTCCAAAGAGACAAGGAATATACGTATTTGACTTAGTAACATGTTTGGATCCTTGATTTGAGCTTCCACGGGACTATAAACGGGAGTGAGAACGTATTACGACAGATTCATCGAATCATCATCGATCGTAGCCGCCCGCGGAGCGACTGCAGAATACCCGGCCATATTTGAAGACACTAATTTCCGGCACACGGCTACGCGGTGAGATTTTGAAAAGAAGGAAGAATTGAGGGATAATATAAAAGGTACCCCCAAGTAAATCCTAAGTGTCTTTGAGAAAATGAATGACGTTATTTACCTAGCTATATGTTTTTGTGGCTACGTGGCTACGCGGCTACGCAGTGAGATTTTGAAAAGAAGGAGAATTGAGGGATAATATAAAAGGTATCCCAAGTAAATCCTAAGTGTCTTTGAGAAAATGAATGACGTTATTTACCTAGCTATATGTTTTGGTGGCTACGTGGCTACGCGGCTACGCAGTGAGATTTTGAAAAGAAGGAGAATTGAGGGATAATATAAAAGGTATCCCAAGTAAATCCCAAGTGTCTTTGAGAAAATGAATGACGTTATTTACCTAGCTATTAACATCTGCAGTCACTATACTTACCCTTTTGGATGGTTAGGTGCAGACATGACTACAGGATATGCTGCGATTTGTTGTTACTTGGATTCAGGTCCCCACACTACGTGTCGAATTCCATCCTTGACCTGACCACCATTGCATGTCTGCACCTATCACACCGAAAATACTTTCGGTGGAAAATTGCAATTTGCTTTGATTAGGGGTGGGATGGTGGGATGCAATATGTTCGCTGTTATGTTTTCCTCAAATAGCCAGTATGCCGACTAAAGGCGTAATGACTCCTTGCTGGCCAATGCACCTCTAGTTATCAAACACTCTCACGCTGATTCTCCCCATTCTCCACGCGCCGTTCCTTGGCTGTTAACCTTGGTTATTGCATAACCTCATTTAACATCTGCAGTCACTATACTTACCCTTTTGGATGGTTAGGTGCAGACATGACTACAGGATATGCTGCGATTTGTTGTTACTTGGATTCAGGTCCCCACACTACGTGTCGAATTCCATCCTTGACCTGACCACCAAAGTGAGATTTCGCAGAAATGTCACCATCCAAGTAACTCCTAGATTTTCCCACCTAACCTCCACTAAAAGAGACAGCTTTGGACTGTACCCAGGCTATAGCAAATGTCATTCCAACTGGGACTGCACTCAAGCTGTAGCTAGTGTAACTCACTGGGACTGCACCCAGGCTAGTGCGCTGAAGCAAATGTCGATCACTTGGACTGCACCCAAGCTGTAGCTAGTGTAACTCACTGGGACTGCACCCAGGCTAGTGTGCTGTGGCAAATGTCGATCACTGGGACTGCACCCAGGCTAGTGCGCTCTAGCAAATGTCGATCACTGGGACTGCCCCCAGGCTAGTGCGCTGTAGCAAATGTCGATCACTGGGATTGCACCCAGGCTGGTGCGCTGTAGCACATGTCGATCACTGGGACTGCACCCAAGCTGTAGCTAGTGTAACTCACTGGGACTGCACCCAGGCTAGTGCGCTGTAGCAAATATCGAACACTGGGGCTGCACCCAAGCTGTAGCTAGTGTAACTCACTGGGACTGCACCCAGGCTGTAGCAAATGTCAATCACTGGGACTGCACCCAGGCTGTAGCAAATGTCAATCACTGGGACTGCACTCAAGCTGTAGCAAATGTCAATCACTGGGACTGCACCCAGGCTGTAGCAAATGTCAATCACTGGGACTGCACCCAGGCTGTAGCAAGTGTAACTCACTGGGACTGCACCCAGGCTGTAGCTAGTATAACTCACTGGGACTGCCCCCCAGGCTGTAGCAAGTGTAACTCACTGGGACTGCACCCAGGCTGTAGCAAGTGTAACTCACTGGGACTGCACCCAGGCTGTCGCAAGTGTAACTCACTGGGAGTGCACCCAGGCTGTAGCAAGTGTAACTCACTGGGAGTGCACCCGGGCTGTCGCAAATGTCAATCACTGGGACTGCACCCAGGCTGTAGTTAGTGTAACTCACTGGGACTGCACCCAGGCTGTAGTTAGTGTAACTCACTGGGACTGCACCCAGGCTGTAGCAAACGTCAATCACTGGGACTGCACCCAGGCTGGAGCTAGTGTAGCTCACTGGGACTGCACCCAGGCTGTAGCAAACGTCAATCACTGGGACTGCACCCAGGCTGGAGCTAGTGTAGCTCACTGGGACTGCACCCAGGCTGTAGCAAATGTCAAATTACTGGGACTGCACCCAGGCTGGAGCTAGTGTAGCTCACTGGGACGGCACCCAGGCTGTAGCAAATGTCAATCACTGGGACTGCACCCAGGCTGGAGCTAGTGTAGCTCACTGGGACTGCACCCAGGCTGTAGCAAATGTCAATCACTGGGACTGCACCCAGGCTGCAGCTAGTGTAGCTCACTGGGACTGCACCCAGGCTGTAGCAAATGTCAATCACTGGGACTGCACCCAGGCTGGAGCTAGTGTAGCTCACTGGGACTGCACCCAGGCTGTAGCAAATGTCAAATTGCTGGGACCAAACCCAGGCTGGAGCTAGTGTAGCTCACTGGGACTACACCCAGGCTGTAGCAAATGTCAATCACTGGGACCAAACCCAGGCTAGCCAATGTCAATCGCTGGGACTACACCCCACCCAGGCTGTAGCAGGTGTAACTCACTGGGACTGCACCCAGGCTGTAGCAAACGTACCTACTAGGACAGCACCCCGTTGCTAAGGAAGCTCGACGCATTAACCCCGCACAAATGTACCAGCTTACGCAGTGACTGTGAAACAACAACACATTTTTTTTTTTTTTTTCTTTTTCTTTTTATTTTTTTTAAATTTATTTATTTATTTAATCGTTTGTTCGCTGTGCCACTCATGTGCAGTTTGTGCTTGTTCTACGTGCCAACCGAGGTGCAACCGACTCCAATACACTTGGTGGTGTTTGTATATACAGTTGATATGCATTACTCATCCATCGACCCAGCGTTTTAATTAAATGATCTGGTATCCCCACAGCTGCAGCAGTTGAAGCAGCACCAATGCGAAAGCTGTGTCCCGAATAAATCCCTTGTAGACCAGCCCGTGCAGTCGCAGCTTTTAACCACGTAGTTAAAGTTACTCTCGACAGCGGTAAACCATTGCGAAAACAAAATAAAGGTCCCTCTCTATCTCCGCGCATATAAAGGTAATGCATCATCGCTTTAACTGCACACACTTCGGATCTTGAAACACCCAAGCGAAGCGTATGTCCCTTGTGAAATGGATCGGTCTTCGAGCATTTAAGTGTTATCAGTAATACCCTGGGGTCCGAACGTCTGTCGACTTGGACATCCCGTAGTGCTAGGTCGACTTCCGGGTCAAAGTTCTTGCCTTTTGTGGTGAACTCACCCGACCGGAGAAAACCGTAAAACCCAATGCAGCACGCTGCCCAAAACAATGCGTCGTCGTAAACATTTAAGTTTAAAGTCCTATAAATGCGTTCCAAAACCGTAAAGGTTACCGGTAGCCTCGGGCGTTTTCCTGCTCGCTGTGTGCGTTTTATACCCCGCAAGACTCGCTCTAATCTTAAACAATTGTGTAGCGGGTTAGGTAACCCGTTCTCTACATGCAATGATCTTATTCCCGCGAGGTAAACTTTGATGGATTCCGCTTTTAGCGTGGCCGATAGGTGCGTGGTGAACAACATCAAGGTCCATTCACTTGCTGGCAGTGGGGAACCGTTTTCGTTAATGCAGCCGCTCCAATTACAAAACTCTAGAAACCTTCGTTGAGCCGTCGAATAGGTTTGGCGAGTCGAACGTGCGATACCTTGACACATCAACTCCCTCGTTTTATTCTTTAAAGCCTCGATGTCAGCCTGGTTAGCAACTCTGGAGGTAAGACCACGGGCGCCTGCCGAGCATGTGGGGCCAATCGGGAGAAAGCCTGCGTGTTAAAACGAGAAAGAGCGTCAGCAATGCCGTTTGCTTTGCCCGGAACATGCTTCGCTGATACTTTAAAGTTATATCGAGCTGCGCTCAAGAACAGATTTCGCAACAGGTCCATGATATGCTGGTCCTTTGATGTGCCGGATTTGATGACAGCTACCACCCCTTCGTTGTCACATTTGAATTGAATACGCTTGCACGACCACCCGTTTCCCCACACGTGACACGCAACTACAATTGGGTAAAGTTCTTTGTAGGTAATGCTCAAAAATTGCTGTGACGACGACCATGCTCCATTAAACCATTCTCCATTATAGAAAGCTCCGAAGCCCTTGCTGCCGGATGCGTCGGTTGATAGTGACAGGTCTGGGATTGGGGCCCAATCTGGCAAGTCAAAGAAGTACACCCCATCCCACGTGGGCAAGAACTCGAGCCACCAGGAGATGTCTAACTGACATTGTTTATTTAGGCGTATGAAGTGACGATGGCGGTTTGTGCCTTTCAATAAATCTAACAAACGTCTCATAAAAGTGCGCCCTTGCGGTACAACTGCGCACGCATGGTTAAGTTTGCCAACTAAGGATTGAAGCTCCTTTAAAGTACACCACTTTTTTCCTCCCCACTCACGCAATAGCGCCACCGTTTCTAAGCGTTTCTGTTCAGGTAAGCGCGCTGTCATCGCAATAGAATCCAATTCGATCCCCAGGAAAACTAAACAGGTCGACGGCCCCTCGCATTTTTCCGGTGACAACGGAATGCCAACGTTCTTGGCCGCTTGATCAATTGCTGTTAGACGATCTGCACAAAGGGTTGACCCCGCTGAACCCAGTGTAAAATAGTCGTCGAGGTAATGTAATAAATCTTTCACATCCCAATTATTAACCAGTAACCAATGAAACAGGTCAGCTACACTGTTAAAAATGCCAGGCGCAGATCGTAAGCCAAATGGGAGTGCCAAATCGATGAAATATTTCCCTCGCCAAAACATACCCAACAGGTATCGGTCGAACGGATGTATGGGGATTATCCTATAAGCACTTTTAATATCCATCTTGCCCATCAGTGCCCCCCGGCCCGTCTTTATTATAAGATCAATGGCATCGTTGACTCGGCTATAGGTCATCGAAAATTCCTCTTTATTTATTCCGTCATTTACACTATGCCCGGAAGGATACGACAAATCGAGAATGAGGCGCCAATTATTGTCTTTCTTTGGAATTACCCCGAAGCGACTAATATGTAAGTCAGGAACCGGTGGTGCAGTTGTTGGTCCGAAAACCCGCCCAAGATCGACTTCTTTTTTTAGATACTCGTCGATTACCAATGGGTGCTCATAAGCCGAAGGACAATTTGCTGTAGCCGACCGTAGTATAGACGTCCTCGGATGAAAACCAAGGCGAAAACCAAACCGAAAACCATTTAAAACATAATTGACCATCTGTCGATTTGGATGTGCGCGTAATTGAACAGTGAGATTGGCAATGTTAATAGGAGAGACCGACCCTGCTTGAGGCAAAGTCCGATCAACACCCAATTGTACATCGGAATCAACAATATTAATTGGTGCAAGTGACACAGCTTGATTAATAATTGAAAAGTTATTGGTATGCTTGCGCTCTTCGAGACCGGAGTCCTTTCGCTGGAGAACGGTCTCGACCGCGAGCTGGTTGCTTGCAGAAGATCTGGCGGTGAGGGCCGTCGCAACCGTCTCGGTTGCAGCGATGGCGAAACTTACACGTTGTGCGAGGGCTAGAACACGCGCCGAGATTCCATGATCGACAGGAAGTACTCGCCTGCTGATCCCCCCAAGGCTCGCGATTACTAGAGCTCAGCGGTGGCGCATTCTTGACACCTACCGAGGTGTGGTAGTTGTAGAGATCTGTTTTCATCGTACTCCAATCTTGCAAGCTAGACGCTGCGGCCTCAAGGCGAAATGCGCGATCGTAATCATACCAGCACCGTCCGCGAAACCGTTTGGCTAAGCGAATAATTAACGCCATGTAGGCTAACAAATCACGAGCTCTGTTAGGATACGAATAAGTAATCACTGAAACGTAACTGTTGAAACATTCGACCCACGTGAGAATATCTGCGACTTCGGTTTTTTTTCGCGCGCTTTTTGTGGCTATGATCGTTGCGCCTTCGATTGTGAATGAGGGCGTTTCGGTGGTTGGGCTTTCGAGGTTCTCCGGCGACAGTTCCGTCATTTCAACAACTTTAAACGCCAGAATCTGGGAGACAATTTTTTCTGGGATTGGCGGGCGACCTGGCCCAAGGATGAACGCCTTAGATAAGCCTCCTTGGCCTTGACCCTGAGGCCACGACGAATTAGTTAAAAACACGTTAGATTGATTTCTCCCCTGTGCTAGACTTGCGTCGTTCCTGTTTGACGAGGCAGCCCCATAACTACAAGGCTCCGCTCCCGACTCTGCGATACTGATAAATGAAGGAGCATTTAACATACCTGTTGCCGCGTTGTCGCGAAGACCAGGGGTAAAATCGCCCATTCTCTCCATTGTTGAAGCCTGGGACGCCAGATGTTGGTGTTGCGCACGGTCTTGACCAGACGAGTGTTCTTTACCTTGCGCTGCACCTATGGCCTGTGTTACTGCTTTTTGTAGTCCCGTTCGGAACTCAGGAGACTGAAACGCTGTCGACCAATCGATATTAAGTCCCTCACTTGGGACGCTTGTAGTTTGCCTTCGTTCTTCCTCGCGTATTTCACGTATTTCATCCATTCACATGCAATATGTTCGCTGTTATGTTTTCCTCAAATAGCCAGTATGCCGACTAAAGGCGTAATGACTCCTTGCTGGCCAATGCACCTCTAGTTATCAAACACTCTCACGCTGATTCTCCCCATTCTCCACGCGCCGTTCCTTGGCTGTTAACCCTGGTTATTGCATAACCTCATTATGTTTTGGTGGCTACGCGGCTACGCAGTGAGATTTTGAAAAGAACCCAAGTAAATCCTAAGTGTCTTTGAGAAAATGAATGACGTTATTTACCTAGCTATATATTTTGGTGGCTACGCGGCTACGCAGTGAGATTTTGAAGAGAAGGAAGACTTTAATATTAATAGTCATCGTATCTTCAAATAACGAAGTAGTGATACGTATAACGAGGTTTTTCGAGAACGGAGCAATACATAACATGGCATAGTAATGGTATGTTTATTAAATAACGAAGCAATGATATAAATGTATAACGAAGTTTATAGAGAACGGTTTTATTAAGAACGAAGCAACAACATATTATATTGATATTTCGGGAGGTTTATTAAGAACGAAGCAACGACATATTATATTGATATTTCGCGAGGTTTATTAAGAACGAAGCAACAACATATTATATTGATATTTCGCGAGGTTTATTAAGAACGAAGCAACAACATATTATATTGATATTTCGCGAGGTTTATTAAGAACGAAAAGTTCTTTGTTAAGGAGGAGAGCCTGGGCCGACCATGACTGCGTAGCCGCGTAGCCACAGAAAGTATGGCTGCGCAGTGAAAGGTGACTAGTGGACGGGTATTCTGCAATTTAGCCCCGCCCGCGGTTCGTGATCATTGAGAGTTGTCTCTTTTTCAGATTTCACAGTTTCCGTGTTTGTATGTTAAAAAATAAATATTTATGCTATATCGTCATATTAGACATTGGGTTTAACTACAAGAAATATTATTGGAGAAATATATTATTAGTCGTGACTGTTCGAATAATGCATCACTGAATACAAACTCGAAAATAATTTAAATATCCCATAGATATCTCCTTATATAAAAATATATATTGTCTTATGAGTGTTGATACTGTGTTTGTAACTTTTATTTGTGAAAGTTAATATTCCTGGTTGTATTGCCAGACATGTTGAGGTTGTCAGACCATGAGTACTGTACTACATAATTATTTGTTTAATTAAACTTTGAATCAAACTCCTATCCACATTCTACAATACAACTGGCAGATATAAATTAGTCTAAAGTATTGTATCCAAATGTGGTAAGCATCATTTGCTGGTTTACACCAGTTTTCAATTTAATACTAGTATATATACTACAGATATACCCATTACTTTCCTCGATTAAACAAATACACTTGTTTGTGTTCTGACAACAATAAACTAACCTTATTTATACTGCCAGATAACTCTATCAGTTTATACCGTATATCCAGTGGTGTAACTCCTATGTATTCTACCAGGGAACCCTGAGATTTGATTTGAAGGAAACACTAGAAACCTTAAATATTCATCTCTAAAAAGCCTGTAAAAGCTAAAATGCCCAGGTTGCCAGAGCCCCCAGGGTTTTTTCACCCTCTAAGCTCCCTTGAAATCAGCCTTCTTGATTTCTGTATAATAAAGCACATCATGTTCACAGGGCTCAAAATAATGGCTGGTGACTGGGCAATGACTGCCCAAATTTTTAATGTGACCAGTCAAACTTGTATAACTGTACTGGTATGCAGTGTGGACAGGTTTTAACTCGTAACAACTTTATTAAAATAACAATACATTCTGTAAAAGTGTCAAGGTAAAACACTGTAGTCCTTTCGCTTTCTTTCAGCGCCTTACCACCTCGAGGCCGTGCGTAGCCATAGCAACAAAAAAGTAAAAATGCAACATAAAAACATAACTCAAAAGGCGATCGCGCGATAATTGTAATCCAATCCAATACACCAGGAGGATAGGGGTCGATGCGATCGCGTCTATACCAAATTACAACAATAATATTTAGCAGTGTTAGTTAACATCTCGTTTAAATTGTCAGTCTTGCCGGGTTTAGGCAGCTTCTTCTTCTGCATGATTCCTAGTCTGAATCATCTTCCTTCGAATCATAATCGACCGGTACTAATAAAGCTAGGCGCTGGGCACTTCGAGTCACGACAACTGCTTCTCGAACTCCTTTGTACTCTTGCGCTTTCTCTCCCGCTTGGAAGTTCTTATACATCACCGATACGCGACGTACTTTGCCATCTCGACTAGGAAATACTTCCTTGATTAATCCCATTTGATACTCTCCTCTCTTTGTGTTCTTGTCGGCAACTATCACGACATCACCCGGACACAGATTACGATTTGATGTGTTCCACTTGCGACGTACTACCAAGGAAGGAGCATACAGCTCAGTCCACCTTTTCCAAAATTCATCGACGACTGTTTGAACGATATGATATCGCGTTTTTGCGTTGCGACTGTAAGGTTGCCATCCGCCAGGATTCTTAGCAGTTGCCCGTCCTAACAGCAGACTGTTAGGGGTAAGAATGTTCAGCTCAGAATCTGTGCTTGGGAGCGTGCCAATAGGCCTCTCATTCAGCAGGTTCAAAGCTTCACTGCACACTGTAAGGAATTCTGGTACCGTAAGACGTTGATTGTTTACCGCAAAGTGAATAGCTCGTTTGGCACTTTTCACCAAAGACTCGACCGCTCCTTGATACCAAGGACTATCTGCAGGACCAAACACCCAGGTTAAGCCATTCTCTACTCCATCCATATCACCACCATCCATATCACCACCATCTATATCAACACCAACGTCGTTTTTGTTACCAAGGGATATGTCTTCAGCTTTCTGAGTATCTATGTTGTCATCACACTTGACGTCATCAAACTTGAAGTCATCACCGCTCTTCATGTTTGGATCATTGTCATCTTTGTGAGAGAGATTATCCAACGAACAAGCTTTCATCTTGCTGGTGCCTGTGCCAACTTCACCACTCTTCATGTTTGGACCATTACCATTCCCAACAGACAGATTATCCAACGCACAAGCTTTCATTTGGACAAGGCTGGTAGCTACACCAACTTCGCCACTCTTCACGTTTGGACCATTATCATGTTCGTCAGATAGATTATCCAATGAAGGAAGCTTTCGCCTGGACAAGGTTGATGGTAATGCCAACTTCACCACTCTTCATATTTAGACCGTTGCTAGAAAGATCATCCAATGACTGGGCTTTCACCTGAACGGAGGTGGTAGTTTTGTCGACTTCACTGTCTACTGGGGTATCTGATACAAGCTTGACATCATTACACGCCAGGTTGTTATTAAAATCACAGCTGTTATTTCCACTATCAACGTCCTCAATCTCAATGCAATCATTAGATTCGGAATCATTCATCTGGACAATGGTGGTGCCATTGTTGACGTCTTGTGTAGACCTTGCAGGCCTACTTTCAACTTTTTTATGAAATGAAGTATCCACATTTACTTCTTTCTCCTGAGTAAGGTTGGGTGTATTCAGATCAGAGTTATTCTTCGATGTAACTAGACTTTCACCGCCATCCCTCTTCTCAGACTGAGCATCTGGTTTCTCCTCTTTCGTTTGGAATTGGCTAATGACTTTCTGGTCAGGTTTGTCGTTAAGTAATACTTGAGATTCGACTGAGATACCATTCTCAGATGGTGCGCTAACACGACTTTTACCATCACTAACCAGATTGGTTGAACTGTCGTCATGGTTAAGACTTTGTGTGTCTTGGCGTTCAGAAGAAAGGTTGGCCACTTCAGAATCATGCGTTGGAACAGGAACATGAACGGTAATCTTATCTTCTTGATCTTTACCAGGAAGAGAGGTAACTTGATTTTTACCATCACCGACCAGATTATCGCGTTCCATGTCTTTCGTTTCTGAAAGACCTGTATCCTTACTTTCAAGACTGCGACTTAGTTCATCTTGGCAATCACTACGACTCAATGGACTTTCGTCACGACTCAATAGACTTTCACCACGACTCCATGGGCTTTCATCACGACTCGATAGACTTTCACCACGACTCAATGGACTTTCGTCACGACTCAATGGACTTTCACCACGGCTCAATGGACTTTCACCACGGCTCAATGGACTTTCACCACGACGTGGGGAGGTTTCTGTACCAAGTTCTTCTCCGCAGATGAAATTTTCAACTTGGTTTTCTTCTCTTCTGTTACCAAAGGAACGAGCTGTATTTGCAGAACACTGGAGTCCTTTTAGTCCTCCTGTACCATCGATAAGCTTAGCATGTCGACCAGAATCCGGCTGAAGCTCAGGATGTGAATCTAGGCGAATCTTGTATGTTTCAGCCTTGGCGTTGACGTCGTGTATTGTCTTTACGAGGTTGGCATCGTACCTTGTTCCCTCGGTCAGGTCGGGGTGGGCACCTTGAAGACAAATCCCCAATGCACCACTCATGATGCTCAAGTTGTCACCACATTTGGCCTCTTCTTGTTTTGGATGGAGACCAAAGTAATCACATCCAAGTAGAACATCCACATGTGTTGACTTTCTCTGAAGACTTTCAGGATCATAATCAGGGAATAGCTTCACTAGGACACTAGAGTCCAGCTTACTCACTGGGCCTGTAATTCGATCCATACCAAAGGCGTTAATGGTCACCTTCTTGCCATTACTCGTCCTGATTGAAAATTCATATTGCCAGGTATCATAGGTTTTTTCAACATTTCCCATTGTTGTTACATCAAGAGCAAGTTGTTTCAGTTTCTTTGCTTTAATTCTGTCCGCTGCTCGATGGGTGATGTAACTGGCATTTGAACCTCCATCACAGAAGACAGAAACCTTCTTGCCACTGTCAGCAACTATAGCTTGATGAATAGGATATAAAGCCAGGGAATCAATTTGTGAAGCATGAGACTTTGTTTCTTTATTTTCATCACTGGGAGATTTCGTCTTTTCTTCAGGAGATTCAGCTTTTTCTTCAGTATCTTTTGGCTTGCACAGTAAAGAATGGTGTTGTTCGCTTCCACACGAAGAACATGGCACTTTTTTCGGGCAATTCTGTTTCCTGTGATCACCAAAACATATGAAACAAGCATTCACTTGTTTCAATAGCTCATACTTCCCTTGCTTTCCACTGACAGGCAACTTTTGAAACTCTTTGCATTGCTGTGTGGTGTGGTTTATTGTATCCTTCCTATGAGATGGAAAGGCACACTTATAATACCTTCTCTGCTGAGGTTGTCGACCACTTTCAGCATGGTGGCTCTGTTGTTTCCTCTGCTCACTTCTATCAAACTCATTAATCCTCTTCTTAGGGGACTGATTCTCAGCCAGGCGGGCCACTGCTGCACGCTCACACTCAAGGAACTTCATAAAAGGACCAAAAGGCTGGATTTTCTCAGCTGATGACATGTCACGATACTTGCGTCGCCAGTCAACTTTCAAATGGCAAGGTAACAATTCACTGATGAAATCCACATCTCTCATGGTCAGAGTGTTCAACTGTTTCAGCTCCTCCAACTGACTGTAGGCTGACTCTACTTCATCAACTAGCTCAACCAGAGCTTTGTAATCTTCTTCTTTCACAGGTCTCAGCTTGTGAAGGTCCTCTAAAGCGGCTTGCACACTGGCACTGGCATCTTCATAGTGACTCTCCAACTTCTCCCACATAATATCATAGGCTTCTGGCTTCGTGACATAAACTGATCTAATGCGAAGTTTGGCTTCTCCTTTCACAGCCCTTTTCAGTTCATGTGCTAGAGCTGTTTTATTACCATATGCTGTTTCAGCTACCGACTTCCATACTGCCTTGAATTCTGGCCAATCTTTTCTTAGACCCGAAAATGTAGGTAAAGCCATTTTCTTCAAATGAATCATAGAATTTGGACTGGGCAATCTTACACTAGCATTAATGTCTGTAGACATCAAGGGTTGTTGTCCCATTAAACTGGTGCTTGTAGTGGGTGTGGTAACTGTGATCATTGGAGAAAAGGTGGTGGTTTCTGTGACACTTGGGGACATGGAGCTTACCACTGGTTGCACCATATTGGTTGGGGATGAATCGTTCACTGATATCTCAGGGGCCACTGATATAGGAGTTGCATGCAATGTAGTACTGTCAAAAGTAGAATGAGACTCACCCTGTGATGGCAAAGCTGTGGACTTGGTTGGGGCTTGGTGTCCATGTAAATAAATGTTTATCTTCCTGATTCTATTATAAACCATTCCCACAATAGCATCTACTTCCTTCTGTAAATGGATGTCTTTCTCTGAGGTTTCAATAGAGCCAAGCTTCGTCATGTTATCACAAATAACGTTCAAAATTGATTGCAAATCATTCTTGTCTAACTGTAAGGCTTGTGAATTGAGATTCTCAAATTCAAAGTTCTTGTCAATTACTGTGATTAGTTCATGTATTCTACAGAAATCTTTCTTGAGAGCAGCTCTGACTGGTCCAGCTGCTTTGTCTTTTAGAATTTGTTGGTTTGTTGCCTTCATTTGCAAAAACACATTCCTAGCTTCCTGATAACTTTGATTCACACTTTCCCTGTAGGTTTTAATGTCTTCCCCATTTACTACAAGGTGTTCCGCGTTTCGAACGTCAGATACAAGGATTTCGAACTCTTCGTTCACATTACAAAAGTCATCAAATACCTTTTCAAGTTCGATCATCAAACTTTTCATGATCTCGTAGTCAGCATCTCGGTTGGCTGCACCGATCAAGCGTCTGGAAGAAACTGTAACTGCCATCTTGGCCTTGCTTCTTTCTTGCTTTTTGTCTTCAACACTCATTGTTGACTGGGTTCTGGAATTGTCTTCAAGCGATGTTATATTTATCAAGTCTTGGCTCTGACAAAACTTCTTCGATAATTCAATCAGCTTCTTCACAATCCAAAGCGATCCATTCGATTACTAGTGTTTTACTGTACTGGTATGCAGTGTGGACAGGTTTTAACTCGTAACAACTTTATTAAAATAACAATACATTCTGTAAAAGTGTCAAGGTAAAACACTGTAGTCCTTTCGCTTTCTTTCAGCGCCTTACCACCTCGAGGCCGTGCGTAGCCATAGCAACAAAAAAGTAAAAATGCAACATAAAAACATAACTCAAAAGGCGATCGCGCGATAATTGTAATCCAATCCAATACAATAACACCGGTCATTTTGACTGGTCATATTACTTGCAATTAATTTTATTACTTCCATTTGAAGGAACTTAAAATGATTGTAGACCCATTTCATAATGTCTGATATATATTGAAGTGAACTATGCATGCATTTCCTTTTTATGACAAATGTTCATATCAGTACTAGCTTATATATATATATAGTGTAGAATATACTTTACATGTTTTTTTGTTGTTGTGTTGTGTTGTGTTGTGTTGTGTTGTGTTGTGTTGTGGTTTGTTTGTTTTTTTGGGTTGTTTTTTGTTGGGTTGTTTTTTTGGGGGGCTTTTTGGGTTGTTTTTTTTTTTTGGGGGGGGGGGGGGGGGGAAAATCACCTTTGCCCAGACAGTCCAGTCACAATTGGAACTGACCAGTCACCATGAGTGATGGCCGGTGTAACATGAAATGTCATTTTGAGCCCTGTGTTCATAATTTATACTTCTGGCCACAGGTGCTTTTTAATTAAGAAACCCATTAAAAATTGGCCTGTAAATGACTACCAAAAGGCTCATATTGCCAGGGTTTCATGGGGGCTCCACCTCCTGGGACCCAATGGCAGTGTTGCCCCTGGACCTCTCAAGAGGACCTAGCTCCCCCTGCCTTGGGGGCACCCACTCCAGTTTGGACCAGAGGCACCCTAGCACAAGCTTACACCACTATATATCTGAACTGTTGTTGTCAGAGGTCCAGTAAGGGCCCATCCTCATTGGTCCAGTGTTACTACAGGAGGAAGTGGCAAAAGTGATTTTTTTAATCAAATAACTCCATTGTGCAGGAATCGAACGCAGGTTGCAGACTTAACTGCTGTACGTACCACCAAGAGTCCAACACCCCAGCAAATCATGCTAATATGTAATAATGATATAAAACTAAAAGCATTTATATATATAGCATATGAAATGGTTATGCCCTAGTCAGAGTAAACCCATCCACCCTCACCCCATGACATAGGTTTAGGTTAATTCTGAATAGCTTCCAAAAATTAACAAATGCCATCCCATGTGGGACAATATTTTGTACAAAATGACAGAAAATGCCCCACACCCTAAGGAAAAATACGAGTTAATTGTATGATTGAATTTATCTTTTGCTGATGGAAATAATAGTATGATTACCAGATTTAATACAGAAACTGGATTCAAGGTTATGTTGGTTTACTTTATGTAGGTGCTAATAAAGAATTAAATATCAAGTTCAAAGTTTTGTCAACAAGACAACTGAAAATATAAAATGTATTGTCTCCAAAAAATACATTGGTATTATTATTAAGGCTGAAAAAGTGCAATATAATTATATAAATAAAACAACACCCTTTGATATGTAAGCTACATTATCAAGGGGTTATTCAAAACTGGGAAAATATATATTTTGAATAACCCCTTGATAATGTAGCTTAGATGAGTGGAATATTGTTAAAACAAGGTTGTCACTCTAAATATTGTCATGTCTTTCTGCATGACACTTTTTAGACAAGTAGTTTAAACTTGCAGTTACCTTACAGGAGGGGAGGGTTTTGCAGCCTATAAATTATTAAAATTTACTGGAAAACGTGTTACAGTCCTTGTTCAACCTTCTCAATCCTTTGGTACTTCCTACGGCACTGTAAATCTGAGAGGCCAGAAGACAATTATATACTTTAGAAGCAAATTATGTACATGTATAGTTAGGACAATATCAAATTTATATTGTATATGCATATGAAGAAATATCATAATTTATATCAAGTCTGCTCATCAAGACTATAGACAAAATCACAACAAGGATACTTTCTTAGTTTGTCATATACACATACATAGTAAGGATTGTTTACCATGATACTCAAGACAATAAAAAAGACAATAAAAAAGACCATACTAGTTATACTACATATTAAGTGCATTCTAGTTCTGCATAGTAAAGTTCAGCAACTGGTATTTTTACTTTCTTTCAAACTTTGACACAGCGTGATTTTATAAGCGTCAAATGTTACTGAATCAATTATTTTGACGACACACAACATGTAGTGATGTAACAATTAATAATAAAATGTTACAAATCAACAAATTATAAGTGCAGGGCAAAGAAAAAACATAAGTTTTAATTACTAGAGACATATATACATACATAAAATACATTTTAAAATATCCAGCTTTTGTCACGAATTACGTTGTAGTTGCCTACGAATAAAAATCCGAAAAATAATATGATATTCTCATGTTCATATAAATCTTGATACAAAATTAAAACTGTTTCAATATTAAATACAGCTGTCATAAATATTTGATACTTTTTGGACAGTCATACCAAAACACGGGCTGTTATTTTTGAATTTGTCAGCTTCCTTTCTAAATATTTCACACAAGGAATATTCTCTCGCTATACCAAACAGCAACGATTACTTTCTAACGTCATTTCCACTGCTATTTTGTTGAAATTAAACTCCAGAATCAGCCTCGACATGTCACTATATTTTGCAAACGTTCTGATCAATCTGATGGCCGTGCGATAGGTTTTCGTGGGTCTGGGTCCAAAATAATCAACTGCGCACGCCCCAAAACCCCACGATTCGTGGGGTTTCAAACGGATTGGCCCAGAGCCATTTGATTTGCCCGCGCGGCCGGGCATATTTGGCTCTGGGGACGAGATTGATCGAGGACAAGTTAGAAAAATTCTTTCAACGACAACAGTCGAACAGATAGATGTTATTTTTAATTTTGAATTTATGTCATTGAGAAAACATGAAAAAAATAAAAAATAACAGGATACTGTCTTGCTGATCTTTTTTGTTTTAAAAACGAAGGACACATAGCGAGCACAGTGGATAGGGCGAGTCATGCTACACAAATAGACGTCAAATTTTATTGTGCTAAGGCCGAAGTACAATAACAAGCTGACTGTCCGTGAGATTTCTTCTATATGGACTTCTCCCAGCACGATTCTCCAATAGCATGATCATACATCATACATCATACTTCCCCCAGTATGATACTTCAATTTCATGATTAAATCAAAATCTAAGATGAGTTAACACATGTTATGCTTTGAAAGTTTGCATGGCGATAATAGTGTAGTGTATTCAAGATACGTTTTGTGGAACACCAGGCCAAAAGCTTAGCAAATAATTAAACAAATTTTAAACGAGGTGTTAATTTCCCCAAAATTTATCTTGAATAAGATTATGTAGTTAATAAATCATGTGATACAATAACGAGTAGTCTAAAGTCGGTGCTGATTTTTTTTGCACAAATTTTTTATTTCTATTGTGTGAAAATTGCCCATAGATTTCTAGCAGATATAGTATAAATTTGATGAGTTATAATTATATAAATGTAGTGCATGTGACACGTTTGTAACTTTCGTTTAACGTAACAGACGTTTTGTCAAGACCTCAAAAAGGGTTTGAACCAGTAACCTTCTATATAATGACTGTTTAGACTCTCTATCGAAGGGCCTTTGCTCGTAACGTTAGACTCTACGTTCCATGTTTCTGCAGTATATCTAAACTTACTCTATTTCGAGTTGTGTTTCAACAAACTGCCCACGCAGCACACTACTTTGATTTCACTGTTTGGTATATAGCAAAGATGTTTGACGAATTATGTTAGGAAGGAAATACTTGCCAAGGTAGACATGCAGATATAGCTAGCAGAGGCCGGTCCAGTAAATTATTCAACGGTAGGTTGAAATTCTTAAATAATTAAAAAGCTTCAAAAGTAATAGTTGATTATTATTATTATTATACTTGTTTTGAAAAAACAGGGAATGGCATGCAGAGAGTTCTCTGCGGTGTCTGCAGGTCTTAAATCTTAATTGTTTGTAATTTATCCAACCACTGACGTGGACAAAGTATGTAGTTACCGGCTACAAAGTTGTGTGCTGAATCAAGACAAGTCGATTGAAACGCGTGTCGTGGAAAAAACACTGATGTAAACTATGGAATACTTGAAGCAAAGAAGCGTCACACTAATACAAAGAGAGTACACTGATACGGACATTGGAGTAAGACACCGGCACCGCTATAGTCAATTTAGTCATATCGCCTTGGTCTCAACGTTTAGTTGCCATGACGGCCTGGTCAGGTATGAGTTCCAAAGTATCCTTTTCTTGTCGAAATCGCTCTTTAATATTTTATTCTTTAGTATTTTCAGTATTTTTTTCGTCGTGCAGATGCTTTTACGTGAAAACAAATTATAAAAAGAAATAATCACGCTTAGCATAGAATAGCTAAAATAAACAAAAGGTGGCGTTCGTCAACTACGCTGGTTTCTACCCTTCTAGGAACCTCAAACTTACAAATTCGTGGACTACAATAGCTACCTCATATGGCAGAAAATTATGAAGTTTAACTCATTCCTGTCCGAGGGCTTCCCCAGAGGTGAATAAAATCGTCTGCATGGCGTTAGCCAGAATAAAATACTACTGAAAGACCAATTCGGACAAGAAAGAGTTGAGAACACAATCGATAAAAAAATATTTCAAATAGAATACACAAACATAAAACAAAATCATGAATACCTTTAAGTAATATTTGTCTATATCACTCTATTCAATTTACAATATATATTTTATGTAGGTATTACAAAGTTTTTCGTATATTATTTTCAGCTAATAATCAGGAATTTGCTCAACTTTTGGAAAAGACCAAAGTGGAAACTTGGATTGATTTAGGATTTTCCTTTTCGTATGTACATATGTGTATGTATGTGTGTGCATGTGTATGTATGTATACATATATTCGGCTTGCGTTGTAAATCACATAGAGCTCGGCCGCTCATATATTGTATTCATGCCCGATGTTCGTTTTGACGTTAGTTTTGCTGTACGGTGGATTGGACCATAAAATAATAAGGTCTGCGTCGTTTTGTATATATTCTTAACTTTGCAACTTAAGCGTTGAATTTATTGCTTTCTATTTTTTAGATGGTTCTAAAACGACCAACTTTACCAAAACAAAGATTTGTGGTAGTGGTAAACCTTCTTATTATATGGCTGGCTTTGATTTTCGGTCCATACGCAAAAAGGACGCACGCTGATTGGTTACCGAGAGGTCGGGATTTTACGATATTGACCTAAGTTTTGGCGGGAACATTTCTGAGTTGATTTGAATACAAATAAAAGAGAAAGAGGTATCTTTATTCAAATATTCTGAAAAATGAAATGTGTTGGAACATTACTGCTGGTTTTCTAAAGCTATTTATCTAAAAACACGACAAATAAAAGCTGAACTGGTGTAAACAAGAAGGCCAAGAAGCGACACGAAAAAGTTAACAGGTAAGGCAAACAGCATACTCTGAAGACAAAAACTACGCTCGAAACTTAAAAATAAAATGAACCAATAGCCACATAATAAAGTTTACATTAGTTGTGGAAAAGGGAAAAAACAACTATATAGCCAATAAAATATACAAGAATTAACCCAAAGCTAATAAATAGTTATCTTCTGGCTACACAAGAAGAAACAAGTAGATTCTTTATTTTAATTAGAGCAGTTACTCATGTGTTAATATATGTTGAACCCACCGTGTTTATTTTCTTGTCATATCCTGTGTTCGTGCTTTAAACGACGAAGAAGGCAAAAATCTTCGCTTCTTGCTCTTAAAGTTCATAGCAAATGAAAGAAAAATACTTAAATTGTATACCAGAAGCATTTATACGTGAGATAATACAAAATCCAGGCAAAGAATTGCAGAGATAAATGAACCAACCTGTTGCCGTCGAAAACGTGTACCTGAAACCGCAAACCTCAAACCTCGGGTACTAGCTAGCGGTTAGACGTTAGCGGTAAAGGGAACAAACGTCAATCTAAATGTCTCTATTATTCATTTTGTCATCACGACAAAATCCTAATTTTAGTATGTGTTTTACATTCATTTTAAAGTCATTGTTTTGCTTTATATTTTGCATATTTTAACCAGATTTTGATATCGCACTTGTTTGGCACTTTGTGATATACCATACAATTTTGATTTTCTGAAATTAAGACTCATTTTAAATACCTGGGGCTGGTTGTACGAAACCTGGATAGCTTATCCGTTGGATAAGTTCTAGCTAGAGAACCACTCTAGTGGTGCTTTGAACTATCCATTTAACTTTTATCCACTGAACAGCGCACTATGAGATACATAAGTTCCTAGTCAGTGGATAACATTTAAATTAGGTTGTCCAAAGCACGATTAGTGCTGCTCTTTAGCTAGGACTTATCCACCAGATAAGCTATCTGGGCTTCGTACAACCAGCCTCAGATTGACGTTCTTATAATTGGAAGGGTTCTACACCAAAATTCTCAATTATATCTCTATTTTAAAGAATCTCTTCTTTTGTAGTTTGTATAACAAGTTGTAAATCTTCATGTCTGTTTATATAGTTTTGTTTCTTCATTAGATCGATATTTCAATAATGAGATTACTAAATGTTTGGAAATGGCTAAAGTGGAAACTTGCACTTTGCTTGAAGTGTAGGATTGACTGTAAAGATGACAAAGAAAATGGAAAGAGCAATGGGGCTCTTTAGTATGTGGATACATGCAAGTGGAGGGAAATTGACTCAAGCTTCTATCTCCAAGTGAGTACATTATTTTAAACTAACTGTTCGGGTTTTATTATAGGAGATTTTCCCCCGATGCATGTCAGTATATTTTAGCTGCACGTGTTTTGATATTACACCTGCCAGCGTTAGATATTATTATTGTTGTTGAGAGTCGATGTGTGATTTTTGATTGAAATTCGAGCAAAACATAGGTGAGACGTAGCTTTCGTCTCAGTACTAGATTTTCTGAATTCAACTATACTACTGATGGAAACACTACCGAAGCTATATATTCTTTGACGTGTTTTTTCTTCTTATTATGCTTCTGAAGCTGCACATATAAAATTATTTGCTGCATTGGTTATGATGAATAAGTGAACTAATTTAATTGGTTAGATATAACCAATCAATTTGCGTTTTGTCTAGCTCATTGAACTCTAAGTAAACTGGAACGCTAACTCCATAAGACAGGCCCTATGATTGGGTGAAACCAAACTTACGGCCGCTGGGGGGTAGCCATGAACGTCCGAAATGCAGGGTTTTGTACGGAAAATGCAGGGTTTTCTTATTTTTCTTTGTTATCTCAAGCGTTTGAAGGTTGTCATGCCAAAAATTAGTAATAAGATTAAGGCAAATTATAGCTTTAACTCAAGTTTCAGTTGTGGAAATGCTAAATCTGACCTTTCTCGATACGAAAAGTAACTCCAGTCTCCTTAGAGTTCAATGGTCTAGCTGAATATCCCATCATGCCATTCGAGTTTCCTACATGCATGCGCCATTAGTCATCTTGGTCACAGAATAGTAATACAACCAGAAGTCCAACTCAAGTGAAAACTTGTCCGCATTTCTTCAATGCGCAGGCGCGATATTTTACGCCATCCGACGCCATTCTACGCCATCCTACGCCATCCTGGCAAGTTCCCCCGGCAGTTTTAACCTTCTTTTGAAGGTCCAAACTGCCGGGGGAACTTGCCAGGGATGGCGAGGAATCAAGATGCGCGAGGCGACATGCGCGAGGACATAAACTTCAAAGGTTTCGACGCGAGTTGGACTTCTGGTTGTATTACTATTCTGTGTCTTCGTCTTGGCCGTTAGATCGCAAAAAGTAAGTATAATTTACTGATTTATTGGTTATCTTCATCTGCCGGCGTTTCTTTTACGAGGGGTTGCAATTGGGCGGGCGCAGTGTCGTTCTTCACGCTTTTCTAGCTGCTGTGAGACCTTCATTAACCCCTTCTTCGTGCATATTTTCTTTCAAGCAATCTATCCATCTCTTCACAAGCTTTTCTTTCTCTGTTCTTGCTTTCTCTTTCCCGTAACTTTAAGTTTAAGCACTTTTTTGAATGGCTCTCCTTTTTCCATTTGCTTCACATGCCCAAACCATCTCATCCTTATCCCAAATATAGTAAGGTTGGATATATATATAAAGTTGGATATAAGTCTAAGGTTTCGAGCGAAGGCCCTTCGTCCTTGCTTCTCTCGTCTATTCAACTCAGTATGCTTCTCTATACTTTTCATTTATGTTATACTTTTTCGTCCAAAGACCCGATTAAGTGGGCATGGAGACAGCCAGGAGATGGGGGAAGATCGAGGGGTAGACAAAGAATAAGATAGAAAAAGAGACAGCACGTTAGAGTGACCAACCCCTAATTGATGGGAAAGAAGAAGAAGAGTAATACGTTCTATAATTACAAATGAACGTAATTCATTCAATTTTGATCTTGTTTTAGCAGCAACATACAACTATAACATTACAATATATTTTGTTGTAAGTTGTAACTGACTATTTCTATTATCTAGAAGACTAAAGAGGTGAAATGGAAAACCAAGAAGAAAACACTGAGCCATTAGCAAACATGGAGGTAGACAATGATGACGACGACGTGGAAGACATGGAGGTTGATCATGATGATGACAAAGTGGAGGACATGGAGGTTGAAAATGATGACGACGACGTGGAAGACATGGAGGTTGATAATGATGATGACGAAGTGGAGGACATGGAGGTTGATGAAACAGTAAGTAGATGATGATTACGACGATGAACACTCAATAGTTACACAGTTTGAGGTACGACTAAAACTAAACTTATCAATCAAATCAAATTAATAGCATTTATTTAAACACGATTTATAACATTAACCCTTTAACAGGCAATCGGACATTTTGTCCCCACTTATATATTTTACTCTGGCTAACGCCAGACGATTTTACTTGTCAACTGAGGACCTCTTGCAGTAACTTGCCTGTTAAAGGGTTAACGCAGCACATTGCTGATATCGCCCAGGATATATATACTGTAAGTAGTGATATTGTACCAGTACCTATATAACATTCCAAATAGACTAACAAGATCTACAAGCAACTCGAACCTATAGATCCACTAGAATCTGGAACATACTTCCTGGAGAATTAAGATAACTCCATAACTATTAACCAATTTAAGATTTTGCTTTCCAATTATTATTTTACTGCCTTGGATATAAACTACGATGTAGATGACCCCATGATGTAAATGTTGGAGAGAATGCAGTATCAGTAGTTTTAGTTGATGGACCCTAGACTGGTTTGAATGATAACAAATAAGATATATTTTGTGATGGTCTACTTGCTTGCTTGCTTGCTTGCTTGCTTGCTGGCTGGCTTGCTTGCTTGCATTTTGGTTGGTTGGTTGGTTGGTTGGTTGGTTGGTTTGTTGCTTGCTTGCTCGCTCGCTCGCTCGCTTTCTTGCTTGCATTTTGGTTGGTTGGTTGGTTGGTTGGTTGGTTGGTTGGTTGGTTGCTTGGTTGCTTGCTTGCTTGATTGCTTGCTTTTAACTAACTTTTAACATTTTCAATTCGTATTTCCACACAACAATACACTGCGTTGGACTATAGTTGTATTTGAATGTCGAATTACTGAAATGGCACAGTACAATTAGTTAACATTTTGAAATATTGCCAGGTGAAGGAAGGTACGGTGCGGTGAAGTGAAGTGAAGTGAAGTGAAGTGAAGTGAAGTGAAGTGAAGTGAAATGAAGTGAAGTGAAGTGAAGTGAAGTGAAGTGAAGTGAAGTGAAGTGAAGTGAAGTGAAGTAAAGCAAAGTAAAGCAAAGTAAAGTGAACTGAAGTAAACTGAAGTGAACTGAGGTGAAAGAAAATCGGTCCAATAAAACGCCAACTGAAACCGAATTATTATTGAATTAAGCCAGCAACTCTGGTAAATTTAAAAAACAATAAATTAATACTCACCCACCCACCCAACCATCCAGGCATCCATCCATCCATTTACCCATCCGGGACTTGGTCTGGGTAGTTAAACAAGTTATATTTAATATTTAACATATATATATATATATATATATATATTAACGCCACAATTAGTCAAAAAGTAATATGAGAATGTTATAGTTTGCATATATATGTTATGCATATAGTTTACATAACATATATTTTTTGAATTGATATTCTACAAGCTATTTGATTAATAGAGTTCTAGTGATAATCATATTTTCAACTTTTTTCGTTTTCAGACTGTTCTTAAACTACCTGTTAAACCAGGCTTTGAACCTGGTTTTGACCCTGGCTTTGGCTTTGACCCTGACCTTGGCGTTGGCTTTGGCTTTGATCCTGGCTTTGATCCTGGCCCCACCCTTAGAGAACGGTACAACAATAATCTCTCACCCACCCGGGCATGGGTGAGAGACTGTCTGCTATCACAGATTAGCCTTGGGAGAAGTCCCTCAGATATACATGCTCATTTGGCTGGCTCAGACAGGAATAAGTAATAATCACTTGACCCAACACCATTGTTACCACCCCTTAGAGAGTAAAATCATCTGCTGGAGTGTGAATTATTAATGTCAATATTAAACTTTATAATTATGAAGTATATTTAGATACTATCTTCCATCATACACTGTATCACAGATGGGCTATCAGATGTGATAATGACCTACTAGCTGACTAGCTTCCCAGAGTCAAGAGTAAGATTCCCTCCAAAGGTCACATGCTCATACATTCCTCCTAACTACAAGATTGCAGTTACCGAGCAAACAATTTGGACAGAAAATTCTACTTTCCTATTTATGAACACAATTAGAATATAGGGATGTTCAGTAATGTATAAGGAATATGCAGTATCTGTATATCATTAAAATTATACCAATATTATTAGTATGACACTATACCAGTTTGAGTCTTACATTTTATCAAACCGGTCAGCTTTCTAAAATATCCAGATGTGTGATATGTGTTCTTAGCATATCAATGATACTGATATATATATATATATATATATATATATATATATATATATATATATATATATATATATATATATATATATATATATATATATATATATATATATATATATATATATAACGAAGGCCTTTGCTCGAAACGTTAGACCACTCACGTTCTCTGTTTCAGCAGTATTATACCATATTTCGATTGTTGTTTCAACACTGCCTACACAGCACACTACTTTTATATATATATATATATATATATATATATATATATATATATATATATATATATATATATATATATATATATATATATATATATATATATATATATATATATATATATATATATATATATATATATATATATATATATATATATATATATATATATATATATATATATATATATATATATATATATATATATATATATATATATATATATATATATATATATATATATATATATATATATATATATATATATATATATATATATATATATATATATATATATATATATATATATATATATATATATATATATATATATATATATATATATATATATATATATATATATATATATATATATATATATATATATATATATATATATATATATATATATTAAAAATTGCAGTATACAGCATCAGTGTCACTTTAAAAAAGACATACAGTTAGACCAATATATAACCTGCTAATAGTATTTTGAGATATAAACATGCCTATTGGAATAGATCATTATGTCATTAATCAATAAATAAACTACCAGTATTATTTAAGGATTTTACTTACCAATATAGACAGCAAGTTGAATGGTTGAACACAACTGAACGTGGTAACACTACCCTATGGACTAGAAAACAAGAGAAAATAATATATGAATGGATAAGCAAACAAACAAACAAACAAACAAACAAACAAACAAACAAACAAACAAACAAACAAACAAACAAACAAACAAACAAACAAACAAACAAACAAACAAACAAACAAACAAACGCACACACACAAAACATACTTTACTGTTAGTCTGTTTAATACCAACAATTTAATATTTCATATAATCACAAATAACTTTTACCTCAAAATCTGAATGCTTTAGTTTTACATAAGATAATCCTTATCATGAAAGCAATGGTGGCTAAAGAATGGTAAAAAAAGAAAGAATGATTTGAGAGTTTGTTAGGAACCACAATTGACTATTACTGTAAAATTGTGAAGACAAGAAGAGATTTTATAAAGCCAATATTGTTGACGACAAAAGATGATGACTTTAATAATAAACATTGACTTCAACTACACTAACTTCGATCAGTATAAAATGGTTTGTATTGGACAATCAAACAGGAAATTGACAACGAGAGCCACTGTAGGACGATAGAAAACAAACGATTACTGAATTAGCTTTACCTTGCTGGTAGCCTCGTGCGAGCGAAGCTTCTAAGGACTTTCTTGGTTCAACTCGATTTCCATGGCTTTTAGTTAAATCTTTCCGTAGAAGAACATGTTATTTCGGTGAAGACTGTCTTCCTGATCTCTTCGCAAACAAAAAGTCTTATTTCCAAGGGTTTATGTAGCTTGTATCTCAAAACACCATCAGTCCTCACAAGTAAATTTCAAACATGGCGCACTGGATGGCAATGGCATGACGCTATCCCAAGTATCAATGCGCGCTCGCTGCGCGGCACGGACGTAGCCAGGGGGGGGGGAGCCGTGGGAGCCGCGGCTCCCCCCCTTTTGATATAAAACAACAGACATGTAACTACAAAACTGATGCAATATGCCATTGTGTCAGGAAATAAACTGTAAACAGTGTATTCAATCTACTGAGTGTATGCATTTTGAGTTATCTATGTGACGTTTCCATGTTTTGAGTATTTTATATGACGTTTTTTAACCTTTAGAGTCTGTAAAATCTTCCTCCAAAAGCCAGGAAATGGCATTTCAGCGACTCTCGATTTCAAAATTTCCCGGGGGAGCATGCCCCGGACCCCCCTAAAAATTTATTTTGACTTCGGCTCCCCCCCTTTCAAAATCCTGGCTACGTCCCTGCTGCGCGGAGCATGCGCGGTATCGTGGCTACATGCGCCTGGGGGCTGGGTACGACACTGGCTAGAGGGGGCCTCTGTACATAACAGTGGTAGAATCATGTGAAACAACTTTAAGATTGATTGAATTGATTCAAGTTGAACATAAATATGTAGTTTTTCAGAACAGTCCATCTCTCCCTGGCAAGATATGTTGTCAGCTTCCAAATCTTGTTGATAGAGATTAGATTATTTCCTAAGATTAATAGGTACTTGTATTATATATTTACAATTTTGAGCATGGTTATTCGCAAGATCGTAATTCTGTATCAAAGAATAGTTAAGTTTTAGTCTAGGTTAGCGAAAACTTATCGATCAATGTCTGATTATACAATTTTATTTTCTTGCATAAATTTAAAACTTGGGTGAGCTAGGAAACTATTGTCGAATATATCTTTAGATAACCATATAGCAAATATTGCAAATACTGATCTGTTACAGAATTTATAAATAAACATGTGCATATTTCTGTTTTTAGCTTAATAAAGTCAAGTTTCCTGTTTTTGTAACTAATTACAAAATTGGTAATAATTACAAAGTGATTTATTTCATGATTTTTTTCCACATATGAAACTTAACTTTTACATATGAAATTTTTTATTTCATATGTGAACAATTTTTCATATATGAAATTTATTATTTCATATGTGAAAATTGTTGTCACATTAATTACGAAGTGATTTATTTCATATGTGATTTCTCCCCACATATGAAACTTAACTTTCACATGTGAAATTTTTTATTTCATATATGAAATTTTTTATTTCATATGTGAAAATTGTTGTCACATTAATTACAAAGTGATTTATTTCATATGTGATTTTTCCCCACATATGAAACTTAACTTTCACATGTGATTTTTTTTATTTCATATGTGAACAATTTTTCATATATGAAATTTTTTTATTTCATATGTGAAAATTGTTATCACATATGAAATGAACAAAATTCATATGTGAAATTATTCATTTAACATATGAAATATAGCATTTCATATGTGGAATTGTTTTCTACATATGAAATTCGTCATTTCACATATGAAATAGTTCATTTCATATGTGAAATTCCAACTTCATATGTGAAATGACATATGAAATTTTCGTAAGGGCTAGACTGGTTTGAATGATAACAAATAAGATATATTTTGTGATGGTCTACTTGCTTGCTTGCTTGCTTGCTTGCTTGCTTGCTTGCTTGCTTGCTTGCTTGCTTGCTTGCTTGCTTGCTTGCTTGCTTGCTTGCTTGCTTGCTTGCTTGCTTGCTTGCTTGCTTGCTTGCTTGCTTGCTGGCTGGCTGGCTGGCTGGCTGGCTGGCTGGCTGGCTGGCTGGCTGGCTGGCTGGCTGGCTGGCTGGCTGGCTGGCTCGCTCGCTCGCTCGCTTGCTTGCTTGCATTTTGGTTGGTTGGTTGGTTGGTTGGTTGGTTGGTTGGTTGGTTGGTTGGTTGGTTGGTTGGTTGGTTGGTTGGTTGGTTGGTTTGTTGCTTGCTTGCTCGCTCGCTCGCTCGCTTGCTTTCTTGCTTGCATTTTGGTTGGTTGGTTGGTTGGTTGGTTGGTTGGTTGGTTGGTTGGTTGGTTGGTTGGTTGGTTGGTTGGTTGGTTGGTTGGTTGGTTGGTTGGTTGCTTGGTTGCTTGGTTGCTTGGTTGCTTGGTTGCTTGATTGCTTGCTTTTAACTAACTTTTAACATTTTCAATTCGTATTTCCACACAACAATACACTGCGTTGGACTATAGTTGTATTTGAATGTCGAATTACTGAAATGGCACAGTACAATTAGTTAACATTTTGAAGTATTGCCAGGTGAAGGAAGGTACGGTGCGGTGAAGTGAAGTGAAGTGAAGTGAAGTGAAGTGAAGTGAAGTGAAGTGAAGTGAAATGAAGTGAAATGAAGTGAAGTGAAGTGAAGTGAAGTGAAGTGAAGTGAAGTGAAGTGAAGTGAAGTGAAGTGAAGTGAAGTGAAGTGAAGTGAAGTGAAGTGAAGTGAAGTGAAGTGAAGTGAAGTGAAGTGAAGTGAAGTGAAGTGAAGTAAAGCAAAGTAAAGCAAAGTAAAGTGAACTGAAGTAAACTGAAGTGAACTGAGGTGAAAGAAAATCGGTCCAATAAAACGCCAACTGAAACCGAATTATTATTGAATTAAGCCAGCAACTCTGGTAAATTTAAAAAACAATAAATTAATACTCACCCACCCACCCACCCACCCAACCATCCAGGCATCCATCCATCCATTTACCCATCCGGGACTTGGTCTGGGTAGTTAAACAAGTTATATTTAATATTTAACATATATATATATATATATTAACGCCACAATTAGTCAAAAAGTAATATGAGAATGTTATAGTTTGCATATATATGTTATGCATATAGTTTACATGACATATATTTTTTGAATTGATATTCTACAAACTATTTGATTAATAGAGTTCTAGTGATAATCATATTTTCAACTTTTTTCGTTTTCAGACTGTTCTTAAACTACCTGTTAAACCAGGCTTTGAACCTGGTTTTGACCCTGGCTTTGGCTTTGACCCTGACCTTGGCGTTGGCTTTGGCTTTGATCCTGGCTTTGATCCTGGCTTTAGAGCTCATTGTTTTTACTTGGCGTTGGCTTAGGCGCTGTTACTACCACTGGTGAGTACATATGTATATGCAGTTCCAACAGATTTAACTGTTTAAGTGCACTGTTAATTGTAAGGAGTTGATACTACTCCAAAAAAGGAGTAAAAAAAAAAGGTACCAGTTGACTCTGTTTTGGGAGTATATTTTACTCCATCATTTTAACTCCATTTTTAGAGTACTTTCTACCTCACTAATGGAGTAATATTTACCTTTGCAGGAGTAAAAAATACTCTAGTTTAAAACTTCACTCTCATTTTGGAGTGAAAAATAACCCAAAAGTGGAGTAAATTTTATTCCTATGGGGGTTAAAAATACTCTGATTTAATTTTACTCTCATTTTGGAGTAAAAAATATACCAAAACTGGAGTAAATTTAATTCCTTATGGGGGTGAAAACTACTCTAATTTAGAATTTTACTCTCATTTTGGAGTCAAAAATATACCAAAAGGGGGGTTGGTTGCAATCAAACATAACGTGAGATGCAATGTGTATTAAAGTAAAATTTTCAGGATGGTGAAGATAGTAACTTTGTTTCTTAGTTTCAGAAATTGCAGCTTGATGTTAGTAATAATTGTTAGTTGTTTGCTGTACAAGCTGTGTTAGTTAGTAATACTCAGAAAAAGTCTGAGCTCTGAGCGGGAATCGAACCCACAACCTTCTGAATACCAGCCAGACGCTCTAACCATTGTGCCACCAGAACTCAGATAGCGGAGCAAGGTTAATTAAGGTACTTATACCTTAGACTGTGCCCAGTCCTCTAGGAACGAATTCCCGCTCAGAGCTCAGAGTTTTTCTGAGTATTACTAACTAACACAGCTTGTACAGCAAACAACTAACAATTATTAACTTTGTTTCTGTTGAAGTTAAACGTACTTGTGGAGTAAAAATTTAGAAAAAAAATACACCCTCCTTTACATCCTTGCAAAATACAAAATACATCCTTTTTTGAGTGAAAATTAAGGAGAAAATATACATTAATTACTCCGTTATGTTTATCCCTTTTCGAAAGTACATTTTACTCCTTTATGACAGTTGTATTGACTCCCAGAAATGCATTACTTACTCCAGTATGTTTACTCCTTTTTTGGAGTGAAAATAAAGGAGTAAATATACAATAATTACTCCGATATGTCTATTCCTTTTCAAGAGTACATTTTACTCCTTTATGAGAGTTGTATTGACTCCCAGAAATGCATTACTTACTCCGGTATGTTTACTCCTTTTTGGAGTGAAAATAAAGGAGTAAATATACAATAATTACTTTGACTCCGAAATGCATTATTACTCCGTATGTTTACTCCTTTTTTGGAGTGAAAATAAAGGAGTAAATATACAATAATTACTCCGATATGTCTATTCCTTTTCAAGAGTACATTTTACTCCTTTATGAGAGTTGGATTGACTCCCAGAAATGCATTACTTACTCCGGTATGTTTACTCCTTTTTTGGAGTGAAAATAAAGGAGTAAATATACAATAATTACTCCGATATGTCTATTCCTTTTCAAGAGTACATTTTACTCCTTTATGAGAGTTGGATTGACTCCCAGAGTAGTAAGATTGGGGTTAAAGTTACTCCTGGAGTAATAATAAAGGAGTAAAAAGTACTCTAATATTTGTACTCCTTTGCTGGAGTATATTTTATCCCTGCAGTGGAGTAATATTTACTCTTCGTAGAGTAAAAGTTTAAATATGAACTGAAGTGGAGTAGGTTTAACTCTGGTTTGGGAGTGAAATATACTCTATTTTTTTTACTCCCCAAAAGGGAGTTATTTCAACTCTTACGGTGGAGTTAAAATTACTCCCTAGAATTAACTGTGTACGTATTATAACCCTTTCTCACTAAGAGGTTCTCAGTTGACGAGAATTGTTTGGCGTTAGACGGAATAAAATAGCAAAGGGAACTGCTTTGGGCGCCCATGCATGCAGTAGCCAGAGAAAGGGATAAACTTCTGGGTCAGCAAACGGCAGTCTGTATGAAATTTCTAATTAAACCAGGGCCCTATGGGTAGAATTTCTGTTTACTGCTTTCTAGGTGAAACGTCTGAGTGCATAGAGTTTTCTCTCTATTTGTATAGGTAATCGCATGGGGCCGAGGAAAATTAAGGTTTAATTTCACGAGTGTTTTCAAAATTTTACAAAATTGCCCAAGTCGCGAAGCGGCGAGGGTAATTTGTACGATTTTGAAAACACGAGTGAAATTAAACCTTAATTTTACGAGAACTCGTGCGATTAGGTGTTAATAATATAGCGGGAAAAATTATTCAAGAGCTATATTATGTCCAGAAAATGTCAAAGTACATGCACCTTATCACGGTCGGTGCTCGGCAACATTCCAATTTCCCTCGCTCTATCGCTGTGCATGTAGCTTTCTTCTTGTAAACACAGGCAAAATTTCGTAAATTTTCTACTGTATTCATTTTCACTAATAGTTTACACTCCTTCAATAGTTCAAATTAGTCCAAAGTAAACAAAAAAGCATTTTCAGACGGAAAAACTTTGCAGATTTGTTGAAAAATAGTCAGTCCTCTGCATCTGAGGTTCACTGTTGCTGAGTAACCAAGTGACCAATCATATGCAAGTACTGCTGATCAAGGAACCAATCAAGTGCAAGTAATTTTGCCCTGAATTACAAAAAAATGCCCTCTTCATTAGCCAATCATATTCGAGAAATTTTGCCCTCTATATTATTAGTCCAGTTAATAATATAGAGGGTCAAATTACTCGAACTGATATGATTGGCTAATGAAGAGGGCATTTTTTTGTAATTCGGGGCAAAATTATCAGCAGTTCTTGCAATGTATTAGTCGCTTGGTTACCTAGCAACAGTGTACCTCGGAGAACTGACCTTTTTTCAACAAATCTGAGGTTTTTCGGTCTGAAAATTTTTTTTGTTTACTTTGAACTAATTTACACTAATGAAGGAGTGTAAACTATTAGTGAAAATGAATACACTAGAAAAATAACTTTTGCTTGTGTTTACAAAAAGAAAGCAACAGGCACAGCGATAGAGCGAGGGAAATTGGAATGTTGCCGAGCACCGACCATGATAAGGTACATGTGCTTCGACATTTTCTGGACCTAATATAGCTCTTGAATAATTTTGCCCACTATATTATTAACACCTAATCGCACGAGTTCCCGTAAAATTAAGGTTTAATTTCACTCGTGTTTTCAAAATCTTACAAATTACCCTCGTCGCTTGCGACTCGGGAAATTTTGTAAAATTTTGAAAACACTCGTGAAATTAAACCTTAATTTTCTTCGGCCCCATGCGATTACCTATACAAATTTTACAGTTCAGTATTGATTAGACTATAGTGACAGTCTTTTTGTTTGTTTGTTTTGCATCGTGCATTTAGCTATAAAATCACGGGTCTGGTAAAATGTAAAGTGTCTTTGAAGTGAAAAACTCGTTATTTTTTTTTTTACTTTAGTAAACCGAGGAGCATGGCAGGAGTATTCACCACAAATTGCACTGAAATTTTCAAATTGTTATATACCGCTGAAACAAACCATTGCAAATTTCTCTAAAAACAAACTAGGCATGGCCAACTTTTAGAACGGTTCATATAACTCGTGAAGTATGCCAGGTTTTCTTGAAATATTCTGTGAATGCTTCTGCCATGCTCCTCTGTTCACTAAAACAACAAAAATGCCAATGAGTTTTTCCGCTTCATAGACACTTTAAACATGGAATTTGTTGGCTTTTATTTTGTAAATGGGTTAACATCAATTAACTTGGAGGAGAAAACCACCTTCAGTAAGCCTTCATACTACACTTTTTACTTTTTCAATCGAAGTGATTAAATGTCCCAGATTTGTACGGCCCGGTGTCACAGGAAATATGTCCCCCTCCAAAAAAAATGTGCCCCCCCCCGGGACAGATTTCCTAGGAACTATGTCCCCCCTTTTGGAAATCCCCCCCCCCCCCACTCAGAATGATTCCTTACAGGATAATCGATATACGTGTAATGTGGACAACTTTTTAAAAGTAAAAAATATATATTTCTGAATGATAAATTATAACAGCTAAATATATATTTACAAAAACTACAATATACAAACATATTTATTTATTTATTAATAAAAACTTTGGCTTAAATGGACTGTCACTAAAGTTTTGATGGTGGAACACATGAATGGCAAAGCCATTCCTGATCATTCTCAAGGAAGATGGTACCAGTTGTCACAAAGATCACACTGAACCATATCACCGTGTTCTGGCAAAAAACACGTACAAAATGTCTGTATGACTAATTCATGCGGTTCCTTAACATTTAACACAGCTGTTTCACAAGGGAACGAGGAGATTTCTCCTCTTTCCAAACGGTAAACAACACTATTATATTAATAACAAAGCAAGAAAATGGTGAGCTGCCTAGATCTAGAATTTCGACAACGAAATGCTGACGTTTCACGCGGATCCCTTCATTAACCTCGAGCCAACACGTTCTTTAGAAAGCAAAAATGTTTCTTATCTAAATATATATTTAGCTGTTATAATTTATCATTCAGAAATATATATTTTTTACTTTTAAAAAGTTTTGTCCACAGTACACATGTATCAATTATCCTGTAAGGAATCATTCCGAAGAGGGGGAACATATTTTTGGGGGGACAAATTTACTGGGACACTGGGGGATTTTCACAAATCCTCCCGGGGCTTGAGGGGACATCTATTTAATCACTAATTTCTCGACATGTTATGGCATTAGTTTGTAATACCACGCATGATTACTTATTAGTTATGTCATGTCACGGCCAGTTCGGTTTTCATCACGGACATTTAATCTCCGAATAACCCGATGCATAAAGCTTAAGTAATATTTCAAATCCTCGTTAGTGTTCTAGACGTGGTTTCTAAATCCTATGTGCCGTTCACTGCAATGAGGGCAATCACAACAGACTAGTCGTCAAGCGGTTGCAGAGACAAGGGAAAATTTTGTTTTAAAACAGCCAGGAGTTTTGGTTCGCAAGACGTTGGATTTATTGGATAACATACATTAGATTATGTTGAATAGCAGGATCAATTTAGCCAGGACTGATATTGAGCAGAGAAAATATAGATGACAATTGGAATAATGTAGAACTTTACAAACTAAAGAAGACAGAAGATGTTAATGGTCGATACCGGAGAAAACAAAGCGTGAGGTGACTGTCTTGTATACTTTTATCATGTAGATGGGTGTTTAAACTTCATTACTTCAATCAGTCTGCAAGCAACATCACTGTTTTAGTGCTTTACGTAGGTTTCTGTCTGTCGTCGAATAACTTAAATTGCACCAACGTAAGTTTGGTTTCTTGTTAGTCTATTTTACTTGTAATATATGTATCGCATGTAGTCGCTTATATTGTGAAGCGCTGTTAGGTAAAAAAATCTGTTGTATTTGGAACTGGTTTCTATAGCGACAGAAAATTGTATTGGGAAATGATTTCTAAATACAGCGTACTGTATTTAGAAATGTTTTCTAAATACAGTTTACTGTATTTAGAAAACATTTCTAAATACAGTATTGAAATTTTAAATTAACATATGTATTGTTCTCGCACTTGAATTAATTGGTCTCTGGTTTAGACTGGGTTTCTAGGTGCGTACATGTGACGTAAATCAAGCAATCGGATTGGCCGAAATGCTATGAATATCTAATGATGTGTGAGAAGTAAGATTAGTAACTAATCATACCTAATCTTTATGCATCAGGTATAGGTTAGTTACCGAGAAGGAGGTAACTAAACTAGTTAGTTACCGAAGCCCGAAAAACCTGCTTAGTTTATTCATGATACAGACGATATTTGTCATTATCATTCATTTCGTTTCTATCCCGCATTCTGATTGGTTAATTTACCTGCAAATAACTGAGTGCAAATAATTTTATGAGCATGCGCACTAGCGATAAGGCAGCTGACGGCAAATAATTTTCGTAAACATGGCGGCTAGTTCTTCAGCTATCCGAGGAAATAATCGAGAGTATTTGGAAGTATCCATAACGACAATGTACTTCAGAAAAGAAATAGTTAAAAGGAAGTTTTAGTGAGATGAAAAGCATGAGTCGTGCCAACAAAAAGTAAGTTTTACGAAGATTTTAGTATGCCAAAGACAGAGAGAAGAGTGGCGATCTCTAACTTTCAGGCATTTCAAATTTTTAACTATTTTATGAATGATAAATCAATTATTGAACTCGTCTATCGCAAAATATCATGACTTGTCAGTGTCTCGCTACCAGTTATTTGCCTCTGCCTTCGGCATCGGCAAATAACTAGTAGCTCGCCACTGACAAATCATGATATTTTGCTCAGACTCGTCCAATAATTGATAATTATTTAACAAAAAAATAGTATTCTAGACGTAGTTTTAAAGCGATATAGTAGGTCATTTAATATGCAAGGTCAATAACCTATATATTAACCGCGGCAGATCAAAGATAATTTATGCATGAATAAACTAAAGTACGATACTACGATTAGTAACTAATCATACCTAACGCCAAAGTTCGCTTACGCATATAATAACTAACAAATACATGAAGTGAACACTTATCGAATTCTCAGTAGTATTAATCACAACTCAATAATTTATTCACTCTGAAGTTGTTGACTCCGCCAAAAGCGTTCTTGTTTTACTCTCCTTCTTCCTCGGAAACCGTAATATTACAAAGTGATAGCATGGCATTTCGGTTGATTAGTGATTAAAGGAGGTTTAGTAAACTTTTACTAAAGAGGTTTAGTAAACTTTTACTAAACCTCCCTCAGCTTTCGGGAACATTTATTTAGGGGGCGATTACATGGACCGGGCTGGCCGGGTTAGCCCGCTTTATATACAAAACGCATGTTGTTTTAACATTTCGATTACAGGGCTAGCCAATTTGTCGGGATCCCGGTTGTCGCAACCGGGCTAGCCCGGTTAACCGGGATGGAAATGTCCATGTAATCGTTTTCATCCCGGCAAACCAGGCTGAAAACTGTTGAACTCGCTTCGATACGCGTTCGTTTGAAAAATCTGAAAAAATGTAAAGGGGGGACTCTATTCATTTTGGCCCATTTTTTCAACTTTCGATATTTGGTTAAACAATAATGTTTCGGACCGGTTAAAGGCTTTTTATACTTGACTGTGTGAATAAATAGTGCTGAAAGGAACTGAAATGGAACATCAACGTTGTTTGTGTGTTTCGTGATCAAAGCGAAGATTTAATAAATTAATTAGTCTTCGACGCTTTCCTGGGTTAGCTAAGACTTATTATTATTAAGACTTATATTATTATTAACGATGGGCTTACAAAATAAATAATAGACTAATTAGTGTAAAACTGAAGTAAAACTAACGTAACTTTGCCCTTATTTACTTGATAATTGCGAATTTCGGCCTGAAATCATCCCGGCTTACCGGGCCAGCCCGCTCCATGTAATCGTCCCCTTAACACTGACCTATATATATAACTGGACTGCGTGCTCCTATCACAGAATAAAGACTATACAGAAGGGCCACTCGGGTCGGAACCTTTGAAGTTTTTGTCTCCGCGCATGTCGCATTACGCATGTTGCTCAGCCAGTAAACTGCATGTTCTGGCAATAAGCACGCTGAACTGGCTGTCCTAGCCAGTAAACTGCATATTTTTGCATAAAAATACGAGGACACGTTGTACCGCTAAGTGGCCCTTCTGTATAGTCTTTATTCTGTGCTCCTATTACCTTTGAGTTAAGAAAAGTGTCCCCATTTTCACTTTCAAAATGGCGGCATTTATGGGTCCTTTAGCTAATGGTGAAGGTCGCTGACCGATACCTAAGGTCTCTAGTTCGTGTTGGACATGTTCGGTATTTCGGTTATTTTTTGAGAAAACTAAGCTATTTGATCGGATAAACTGTACGTATGTTGTAGCCAGATGAATTATCTTTCTTTCAGTATATTTGATATCTTCTACAGTGGTTTATTTCTCGAGAAAACATTCGGAGAAGACATTATAATACATACGGGAAAAAACTTCAAAACAGCGGCCGCTATTATGATTTGGGCATGTTCGGTATTTCGCTTTGTTTAGGGAAACTAAGCTATTTGGTCGGATAAACTGTACGTATGTTGTAGCAAGGTGAATTATCTTTCTGCCAATATATTTTATAACTTCTACAGTGGATTATTTCTTAAGAAAACGTTCGGAGTAGACGGACCAGGCAAACTTTGTCGAATTTTTGCCAAGTCAGCATAATATCGTCCTGGTCTCGAGTTTGTGTAAACAAAATATTTCGGTGGTTTTTCATTCATGTATATTTAAAATTTATGTTTGTTGCTGAGCAGCCTGGGATGTTTTCATGATAAGAGTCTTATTGTAGTTCTGAACTACAATAATAATAATCCTAGACAATTACTGTTGTAGCTTTCTAGCAGTCTGAATTAAAGACGCGCGTGCCGGCCGGCGGTACGGAACGAACACTTGGCAATAAAATAAACAAGACTGTCAATACACATGGTCATTGAAATCTACAAACATTTCGTTTTATGAAGTCGCCAGCTCTATAAAGAACCGCTGAAGATCACGAGAAAATCGTAAAGAAGCGAGGCGTACCGAGTTCTTCTTAGGGGCTGTTTACATGGGAGGCGATATTCCTATTTGGTCAGACAAATAATCCAGCAGGCCTCTTGAGTCGTTCCACAAGAAATTAACAATGACCAACCTGCATGCATTAACTCTTTCCTGTCCGAATTTATTGGTCTTTAGACGATTTTATTCACCTCTTGGGGAAGCCTTCACAGTGTCTAACTCTTTCCTGTCCGAATTGGTGTTTAGTATTTTATTCTGGCTAACGCCAGACGATTTTATTCACCTCTGGGGAAGCCCTCGCATAGGAACGATTTGTTAATAAAGTCTGTTTTTCTACGATAAGTACATGTCAGTGGTCGCTACCATTAGCAGAAGGACCCATAAATGCCGCCATTTTGAAAGTGAAAATGGGGACACATTTTTGGCCAGCACCCGCAGTCCAGTTATATATATAGGTCAGTGCCCCTTAATCACTAATCAACCTCAATGTTTGCCGGGATGAAAACGATTACATGGACATTTTCATCCCGGTTAACCGGGCTAGCCCTGTTGCGACAACCGAGATCCCGGCAAACCGGGCTAGCCCGCTTTCGAAATGTTAAAACAACATGCGTTTTATATAGAACGCGGGCTAGCCCGGTTAACCGAGCCAGCCCGATCCATGTAATCGCCCCCTAAATCACTAATCAACCTCAATGCCATGCTATTACTTATAAATATTGCATTTCTTTGTGTGTAACTGTTTGGATGTTTGGTTATGCATGCACGCATGCTAATGAGGGAAAATTAGAAATTTCACCTCGGTGATTTGTGCAATTCATTTGCTATGTTTGATCAATTGATTTGTGAAGTTCGTTTGAAAAATTGATCAACTTCCTTTGAAAAATTGATCAAGTTCCTGTGCAAATCCCACCAATCATGTTTCGTTTTGGCGACAATTGACCAATGAGGAACACGCAGGAAGTGCATGAAAATGTTTGGATATGTCAGAAGTCAAACTTCCTCGTTGTATCACACGTTGCACCTGGTTGCACACTTGCATGGTCTCGAACACTTTTATGGAAAATGTATTCAAATCAAGACAATTTACGTAGATCTGTTGAAGAATTTTTGTCAGACTTAGAGCCAGAATTGGTGAAATATGCGACATCTCTGAGAGATCTGGGTTTCACTTCAGCAAACATGTTAAGATTTTTGAAACTGAAAGATCTCGAGAACATACCATGTGCAATTCCCGCACCACACAGACGAATGATATTGAGTGCCGTGGCAAAACTTCAATCACCAGAAAGCAAAGCCTGTCAAATTGAAAGTCCCAGCTCTGAGGAATTGATTAGAAAAAGGAGGAAAACAGCAAAAGAGAACTTAACGACTGCAGGAATTGCGTCTTGCGAAACATCAACTAGCAGTTTTGAGCCGAGGACATTGTTCCCAGAGAAAGGCGCTGCAACTGGAAATAGTGCTTATGATATACTTTTGGGGGAGAAAATGAAGCTTGAAAAAGAACATACTAAATGCAAAGCAGAATTGTCTGTATTTTTAAGTCAACCAACCCAATTAATGTCTCTTTCAATCCCTGGAAGTCGAATAACGTCAACTATGTGTACCCGCTGCCATCACCGCGGTCATCGTAAAGAAGGAAACAAAAATGGTTGCCCGTGCCAATTTGAAGCTTGTGTAGGATACCACTACTGTGGAAACGAAAGGCTTCATCCAGAGTTTAAGACTGAAAAACGTGATGTAAGTAGAATTATTTCAGTTGAGTTATTTTATTTATTTAGGAGTTGGTTCGCTAAAAATAAATATTTTCTATACACAATGGTTTCTGCTGTAGTATTTTTAATCTTACAACAAATCAACATAGGCCATAGCCAATTTCTTATTTTATATTTATATTACATGTAGAAAGAAAAGGCACTTAAGGAGCTGGAAGATAAAATTACAAAAACAGACAATGAATTGTTGCAATTAACAGAGTTTGCTGAAAAGAACAAAACAAATTTTGTGAGAAATGTTCGTCCAAGACTTCAACGCTCATTCCCGAGTTTATACCACGGCAAGGAAGGGAATCAAAAATTGTTACGAGATGTCAGGTATTTGAAAATTGCTTGTGATGGAAAAATTCCGCCCATTACCGCGAATGACGGGGAAAACTTGGAAAAATTGGTTCGAAAAGGAAGAAATAAAGTGAAGGAAAATACTGGTTTAAATCCAGAATCGGACAATTTTCTGAAACCAGCCCAGCAACATGACTCGTTGTCATTGCCGCCCAAAGAATACGAACATATCAGCCAAGCAGATGCATATAAACATCCTGCTCCTGCTGTGTGTACCGACACAGCTACTACAACTATTCAAAACCAAAATATACAGCCTTGGCCGTTACCAAATAATAATTTCACAGCCGGCGGTGTCAGTGCAGCAACGTATCCACTACACCCGTACTATTTTCCCTTTGATATTCGTAATGTCATGCAGCCGAATATTTACCCTTTCATGCAGGCACAACCCCAAAATCAAGCTATATTTTCAAATACCCTTTACCCAACGCCTGTTTCACAGGAGGTCCACGGCAATGTTCCTGAATATCACACAAACAATCCAGATAACGCTTTGAATGAGGTCCATCAGTTTCATCAACTAAACACAACACATTGCATTGACGCGAGCCAACAGGACAACACAAGTTCTGGATCTTTTCCCAATGCAGAAGCCAATGTAAATCAGAACCCAACATTGCTTGAACTTGCTAACGTTTCATTGCGTAAACACTGATTATAGTCTCGGATTAGTCTCGTTTTTGAAAAACAATTACTGCATGAATGGTAAACAGGTAAAATTTAAGTTTATATTACAAGTTAGAAAGATTTCAGTTCGCTTTTACTGGCAACGGTATTATTTGCTAGAAAAATATATTGTTCTATTTTGGGTTTTATAACATGACAGCGTATCAAATCACATGTCACTGATTATTAACTTCTTTGTTTATGTTAATACATCTTTTGCATCGCCATGTGAAAAACGAACAGAAACATTGTTTTATTAATAAAACACTGTTCATAGACAAAAGCTAATCATTATACATATTCACATTACGTTCTCTAGTCGTGAGTGACTGCATGTGGTGTATAAACTTTACTAGTCAGTTTATTAATAAATAATATGAGTCTCAAGGGTATTATAACTGATGTGAGTCTATCAACAACAACGACACGACGTTATACTCTAACTACTGTAGTAAAAGTTTTACTGTAGAATTTAGTTTCTTTCTTTTAAAAACGTAGACTTCTCAAACATACCCACAATTTTTGAAGAATGAACAACAAAAGGCTGGTGTAATTAATTCTATTGCGTTCACAATGGCTAATTCAGTGTATTGCGAGGTAAACATTTCATTATTTCGCAGTGAACGTTTCATGTGAGCAAAACAATATTCGCACGGATTAAGCTCTGGGTTGTAGGGCGGCTGAAACAATAATGTAACTCCGTTTTGCAGCAGCATCTCTCGCAGTACCGGTTCAACGTGTCTTGCATGGTGGAATCCACAATTGTCCATTACGACAGCGTCGCCTGCGGCTAGTATCGGGTTTCCATTGGGGTATCTCTGCTCGAGCGCCTCAGTGAAGAATTGTAGAAGCTCTAGACCATTCGATGGACCTTCTAAAATATTGTAGTAATCGATGCAAAAAAAACCACACAACAAATTAACAGTAAAGGTTGCATCGGAGCTGTAACGACATACTTCCACTGCTGACTCTCCTGAACTCGCGTGACCATAAGTTCGATTTCCAGTAGTTCTAACAACGCTTGCTTCATCCATAAAATGAATATTCCGCGCAGGAAATTCCAAAATATTTTCAAAATATCGGAATTGCTTGTCTTGTGCCGTGGCTGTCAGTGATTCTGTTGGAATCACAGATAGACGCTTTCGAGTAAAGTCGAGTTCATTGTTGATGACATGGGCTATTGGGCTATTACATTTAATATGCGCACCCCCCCTGTCGAGGACCTCCGTTTTCCAGAGGGGTTCTACACTGACCATTTTCCAGACGGGCCTCCATCATTACCTTTTCCAAAGGGGGCTGTAAGGTAGAAACAGATTTCCAGAGGGGTGACAGCCAGTGTTGCCAGTCTTTTCCTTGCTTTTCCTAGAGGGGGATTTATAACATATTTCCATATTTCCAGAGGGGTGCTAAGGTATTTCCAGAAGGGTGAAAAGGTAGAAAAGGTATTTCCAGAGGGGATGTTCCAGTGTTTCTATTGAAAACACATTTGAAATTAAAAAGGCGTATAATTATTTTATAGGAAGTGGAGGGGGGATTTTTGTGTTTTACCCTTTTTCTCCACAAAGGGGGTGTTGCATGGTTTCCCCGCTTTTCCAAGAGGGTAAAAGCACAAATACAGGTTTGCCTTTTCTATTTTTTCTAAGTGTTCAAAATCTAAAACGCCATCTTTCAAATTTTTGAATATACAATACCCCTCACGTTTCCAGGCCAACTAATACAACGTGATAAAAGTTAACGTGATATAGAGCAAAGAGAACACAAGAACAAATATATTTATACGTAAACAACAATGAACATCCATGCCTTTAATTTACCTGAAAAAAACTAAAATGTTAAACTTATTAGTTCTGTTGTGTTGCTTTTGTTACAAAGATTGTTATTAAAAATAGAAGTTCAGTTGTTATTGGTTAAATGTAAGCACCCCATATATACACCATATAAACACACATTACTACATGTATTTCCTTGGCTAATTATATATATATACACATACATATACATACAGTATATATTATATAATATATGATTAGTCAAGTACAGTTAAAGCGAATATAAACCAACTAGTTATTTAAATTTAGAAGCCTGATACATGTATTGAGTAACGACATGCTGTGCAAGGTTTAAGATCTATACAGCAAACAGTTGAAGCTAAAACTACATGCCAGTTCAATACAGATTGGATTAAGTCTGCAATGTTGTTGCATTATGTAAATTATAATTATTACATTAAACTATTGTTCTGAAGGTTGTTTACTATAAATCTTATTTTTTCGCACTTTTTTTCCACAATCGTAATTTTCCTTCAATAAAACTAGGTGTTACTTCAACATCGTACACACAATTTGGTTCTGATGTATATACTACATTTATTTTGTCTGATTCTACATCTGATCCTTGAACTTCAGCAGTGTACCAGCCTGCTCTCCATCCAGTATCACCAATGTCGTCTGCGGTCCATCTAACTTTTATCCGTTGTCCAATTTCAAAGAACGAGAAAATCGAGTCTGTATCAGTCGTTGGTTGTAGTTTTTCATCTATTCCTGGGTGAGGAACGTCAGTTCTGTCAGTGTTACCAAGGGTGTTCACGTACTCCATCAAATCACAAAATGCGGTGGTTGGTATGTCCGGTAGATCTTGTATTTGACTTGGAATTGCAAGCTTTGATTTGTCCTTCGTCAGTTCAGCCGTGCCGTACTTTCGTTGTCGTCTTATATCTATGATGTTTGTGTTAACAATGTCGTGCTCAATTTCTGCATACATGATTTGCGTTGCGTGTTCAATTGTGGTTTGTACTTCATCGATTTGGGATTTAAAGGCAAAATGATGTCGGCGATGACGCAAAAGAAAAACGCGCAGTACTAATTGATCTTTGGATCCCTTAAAAGTAATGCCATGGGATTTGAGGATGAACTTGAGAAGGGTGACAGGAAACTTTTTAATGGTGATAATGTCTTCTGATATTGATTGTATGTTTCCATTGTAGATGGGCTTGTAATCTGGCGGAGGATCTTTGTCTGTTTTTGCCGATAACTGACTAACAAGTTCGTGTTTTTGTAGACCTCTGTAGTGAATATCGTTCTCGATACACATATCTTGCAGATCTTTCACTCGTTTCCCATAAAGATGATGTTGTTTCCAGCGTTCTCTTTCAAGGTCGTTTTCATATTCTTTTTCCATTTTCTCTCTTTGCTCTTTGAAATGCATCTTAACGTCGTTGACTGGAACCCAACACAAAAATGCTAAATTGGCCAGAACACTTTCAGGAGGATCACTGCTTAGTTGAAATAACAGTTCTAACAGTCTTGTTGGAAGAAACTCTCCAGGACGGAGGACGATTTCTTTGGACTGTGATATGATGGCAACTGTTTTTTCGAATGACAGGTAATGGAGTTCTCCACTTGACCGAAACCAGCGAACGTAATCTGGCACTGGTTGTTCGACATTTAGTACCCCATCCTTGGCTACTTTCTCTTTGCTAAAAATTGTAGTACTGTATTTGTCTTTCCATGTCCGTGGCCCAGTCGCATTTGTAATAATGTCATAGTCTTGTGCATACGACCCTTCAAAGCTATTCGGTATTCCCCAAGCACAGATAAGTGTTTCTAAACAAAAATTTTGTACAGGCTTGTAAGTCCATGTGCATTCGCTTTTACGCTCTTCGCTTAACGCTAAAAACTGCTTAAGTTTTTCCTCATCGTTGAACATTTGTTCTTTCTCCGTTACTCCCCTCAATGCTTTAATAAAATGACCGCCGAATTTTGCTTGGCGCAAACATTGCTTTACATTTTCAGCCATTGCTTCCATGTTCTCTCGGTGTTCACTGCTGCCTGCAACTGCGTTTTTGTGGATACGACTACTGTCGAACGAACCATGCCTGGATAGTACTTCGTTTGCAGCCGCGTGCGGTCTTTCCGCAAAGTTTCTTTTGCTGTGGTATTCAGCAAACGACCTTTGGGATATTTTATAAAGGGAGAGCATTCGCAAGATTCGAACCATGCACATTTGTGTAAGAGGGCTATCAGGATCTTCTGAATGACCATTATCAACAATGAAACTAAAAACGCTTTTCAGTCTTTCACTGGTTGGATTACGGAAAATGCTGTCCAGTTCTGGCAGAGCTAGCATGTGAAATATTTCATTCATACCACGGAAAGTTGTTTCTGGTTCAAAGAAAGCAATGTTCACAAGCATAACCGTCTTCCCAGTTCTTGTGACGATCTTATCTTCAACTTTGTCCGCGGAACCGTCACTATCCTGCCCTGGAGATGACTGAAACTTTGTGGCATCCATGAATAAATGGGTTTTGGGGTAAACAGCGTTGTTACGACCTTGTTCAAAAGTGTGGTCAGGATATATGATGGGTTTCCAGCTTTTCCCAGGTAGTTGCACAGGTGGGATATCTCCACAAATCATGCTCTTGGCGTCTCGTGAGTCTATCACTTGGTCGCTGCTTCCGCCTTCAGCATCTTCCAAAAGTAGGTTTACATTTTTTGTACTCCAGTGCAAGTTTATCACTTCTTTTTGAGTTCCAATTCTTGGAGGTGGCTTCAGGGAAATTTTGGCGTTGATTTCTGCTCCACTGTGATGACGCTTCGCCGCATATGTGCCGTCTTTGTACGACTCGGTATAGTTGTAACACGTTGATAATGCGATTGAAAAGTTTGGTGGAGCCACGCTCAATAGAGTTTCTCGAGCTTGTCTCATGAAGAAGTTATTATCCTTACTTCGATATCGGACATCTGTTGTAAGCCTAGGATGGCATTCCAAGCCTCCGATCTCTTCTTTCCCCCTTCTTGGAAAATCTTTTCTAGGGAAGCTCCCAATTGAGGAAATACTTCCGCTTTTAATTTTCTTCCTCTGTTGTCGTAAGGAAGTTGCATCAAATTCTGCTTTCTTTTATTTATGATTCTCTTGATTAGTCGTCGTTGCTGCTCGCAAGTCATGTCGTTACGTACGACTTCGGAAGTTTTGCAAAGTTCTTCGAACTGGGACAGTTTTTCTTCAAATTCATCTCGACAAGACATGATGGCACTTTTGTTTTTTACATCCATTAGATTTGCGACAAATCGCACGCTAGTTGCTTTTGTGAAAAGAGCCTTGATTATGTCTCTGTCCTTCTTTGTGTCTGAAAATGTAAGAGCTGATTTAAAGTGCGAACCAATTTTGTTTTTAATATGGTCATTCATATTCTTCCTTGCAGTCGATTTTAAGTTGGATTCCAGTGTTGTTGCCAGTTCATTAATGTTTGGATACTTATTCTCCACAATGTACGCTGTTCCACAAATGTCAATCTCAACGACGTTGAAATATTTCTTCAGCTTTTGGAGAAGTTCAGAAGAGCGAAGCCGTCTTTTCGCAGAACTTAATGAACTTTGCTTACTTGCCCGATAAACTTTACTTATTTCTTGAGCAGCTACCAAGGGTCCATTATTAATTAAGTATTTTCCGGTTTCCAGAATTGCTACATATTCGTTTCGTGTCCTATCCGACATTTTTTTATCTTTTAGCTTTGTCTCGAGATTAAGAACACTTTCCTCTAAGGACTTCCCTTCATCTCTTGGCTTTTTTCTTCTTTCCTCGATCGATTTTTAGCAAAAAGCTTTCCCCTTTTTTTATACCAATTTCTTGAAAGTTGTTGAAACGGCAAACTTGATTTCTTTTCTTTGTCTTTTTTGTCATTATTTTGGCGATTTGGCTGTTTTGCGTACCATTTTCCCGACATATTTGGGAATGGAAGAGCAGACGAACTGACTTTTTCATCGAAAGTAGTTGCTTTCACCTGGGGCTTGGGATCTACGTTTTTAATGTCTTTGTCAGCTTTTCGCGCTTGACGCTTGTACCAATTATTTGATAAGGTGGGAAACGGCAATGACGATACAGATGGTTGAAACGGTTCCTGTTTTGGGGTATTGATCGATTTCGTGTTTCGAGGTGCATCCATGCGATCCTTTTCTTGAATGATTCGTTTGAATTTCTTTTTAGGCGATTGGTTTGCCTTAGTCGGCCTGAAATGGAAATAGTTACTCATATTATATCTTATAAACGTGTATGTGTATATATATATATATATATATATATATATATATATATATATATATATATATAATATATCGATTATATCGTCGATTTGTGTCGCAATGCGTTGCGAGATATTAATACATTATACATGTATAATGAAATCAATTTTTGTTGAAGAAAAGTCGAGTATAAAAATAAGCCAAACATGAGCGGAGCTTGAACAAAAATTTTTTTTGCAGGATTGACTTTGCAGACTTATTGTTGCAAGTTTTTGATCCCATATCAAAAACATTCACTGCTACTCGTTTCGTGTTTTAAAGTGTAATAAAGCAATAGAAGCTGTCAAATCGAATCGAATTTTTCTCAAGATTTTTTTCATTTCAACACCTATTTTTTCAACTTTCAAGACATTTTTGTGGAGGCCCCCCCTTAAACATTATTTTGTGGGGGGCCCTGGGCGACCGCCCAGTCCGCCCTGTCCTAAATCCGGCACTGTAGCCTATAGCTTGGTCTAAGTCAAGAAATAGTGTTAAAAAATTACTATATAGCCAGTTTCTAACTCGTTCACTTCAAAACGATTCTTCTTATAAATTATTATTCTTAAAATAGCTTGCATTTTTTGGATCTAAACTGATTGTTTGCCCTCATGTGCAGTGGCGTAGCCAGGGTTGACCAATTGGACGGGCACGAAGTGACATTTCTAAAGAAGGGGGTAGCACATCGCGGAAAATTTTTCAAATTTAGGGGTTTTGAAATGCCATTTCCTGCATTTTAGGGAAATAATTTGTAGAATTCTGAATATTATAAAATACGAAAATTAAATATTTACGTTATTTTTTTGGAGGATTGCGGCAAACATTTTAGTCAGTTTGATTATGTATTTATTGTGCATAGATTCTTTAGTCACGAGTACACAAATCACAAACGTGTGGCCTGGCCACGGACTAGCGTTGGAGATTAGTAGAATAATGATGTCATTGACCCGGATTGGCCGGGCTGCCCGGCCTGGCCCGCCCTTGGCTACGCCACTGCTCATGTGTCTCATATTTGTCAACAACATTGCTTTTTAATGGGCATGAAGAATCCGTCGATAATAGGGGGTGTTAGAAGTGAACCAGCGCGCTTTGGCGAGATGATTTTCATTCGTGTTTACACGAGAAGGGCTAGCTCCCATAGCTGGGGCTGGCTTGCTTATGGTGCTAATTGTGTAATTTATCAGTTCTGGCAATACACGAAATCTCATTGTTTTACTGAATATGAACTGTACATGAATAAACAGTACTTGTGATTGTTAATGTCGAAAAAAGCCTGATAAAAACAAATTTTGTCGCGAAAAATTTGTTTACTTTATTAGTATATTTGAACTTCGCCTTTGGGATTCTGGTGCGCCGCTATACATGTTGAGCTATGAAACCTACACGGTTTAGATAACTTAAATTGGATAACTTGCCTCCAATCGCTGAAGGCAATTATTTATAGCCATGCATGCCAATTCAAAACCTGCCACAGTATACACATTAAGCGATGTGGTTGATTTAATAATCTGTTTAGATCCAACACAAAATATTTTGAGAATAAAAATCTTTTCTAAAAGAATAAATCGGAAACTCGCTATAGACTATAGTGTATAGTAATTTTTAATTTTTATTATTTATGACGGTTTCTTGACTCGACCAAGCTGGGCAAAAAGGTTAATTACGATTATACTCGTTTGCGGAGTACCATTTCAAAAACGTTTCGTTTGTTTCGTGTTGTAAAGTACATGTACATTAGTACAACAAAGACCGTTTTCCATGGTAGAAGTTGAAAGGGATGACTCAAAAGGACCCGTCCAGTCCTTTTGCGGCTTTTCCAAAATATATCGTCAAATTTGTCTTTTTCCAAACTTGTCATCAAGTTTCAGTGACTCTCAAGACTTAAGCAATCTTCTCCATACCTTAACCAGAACAAAAATCCTAACCCTATTCAGAAATCTTGTTTACCGCCTAGCTTTTTGGAAAAACAATTTGTAAAGATATTTGGAAAAGCCGCGAAAGGACTGACGGGAATACTCAAATCCTCCTCTCTCTAAAGTAAAGAAATAAGAAATAAGAAACTAAAAACGAAATCATAAATTACGGAAACTACAGTCGTTGGCACCTAAGCGTGTACACCGCCCGTCAAAACATGTTCTAAATTTAAGCCAAAGTTGACCGTTTTGAAATCAACACCGTGGGATTGGCGAGACGTGATTGGCTAAGGGCACATTCATGTGACAATGTATTGGTTTTCGAATGAAAACCTAATATGTTTCAAGGTAAACATTTAACTTTGACTATGACATAAAACATGTTTTGACGGGCGGCGTACACGCTTAGATGCCAACGACTGTATACCTCTTGTGCTGATCTTTGCCAAGTGTTTGCGAAAGTGGAGGAAACTCTGCATCATAGTGAACTTTCTGAAACTCTGCATCATAGTGAACTTTCTGAAACTCTGTTTGTGGAAACAATGGAACAAAATGATTCGGTTGAAACCACTTGCTTTGTGTAGATACGGATAATCTCGTCCACATGACAAAAAGCGGATTTTGGTAGTTGAAAATGCTTTCATGGTCGGTCCTCGGTCTAATTTCGGCGTGATACAGAGAGCGTATTCCCGCTGTTCCGCATTTATTAGGGTAGACGCTGAAAACTGGTCTTTGTAAAACAGAAGCGGCAGCCATGACATGGATAAGTGAAGCCCACTGACATGTGTTACACGTTTTTACGGCAACGTTTTTAATGATGCTTCTTCTGTCTGTTCCCAGATTCATATTTTCGCACGATGTAATCATGACAAATAGGGATGCTTTGTTCATTGAAATCGACCCTTCGCCAATGACGTCATCAATTCGCTGCGCATCGCTGTACCACTCGGCATTTTCAAAAAGTTCAATTGCTATTAGAATACGCAGAATTGAACTAAGATAACCACTCCCTACCAGACTTAATGAAATGGAATTAAAAAAACAACTTCCGTCTCCCCTCGACTGTTTTGCGGTTAAAGCATATGGAACATCGTCTGGCAGTAAACTTTGAGCGACTTGATCGTTTGGCAAACGTGTAAAGTCGGGTTTATTTTCCTTCAATGCTTTTGGTAAAGAGTATTTCTTTTTCATCTCCGTACATACCGTTCTGGTAACACTCGGCACGTTTCCACTCTCTAAGATACTCGCCAAGTAATTTAGATCCGCAATCGTATCTCCTTCCCTAAATTTTTTGAAAGACATCTTTACTTGCTGTGAAATGATGAGAACGACGACAAAGTGGGTTAATATTATTCTGTCCCTAAATAGATAAACGGTATTTATAAGTTTGTTTGTTTAGCGGTAACGCCCAGCCTCGCCAACGTCATGTCAGTATTTAGAGATACCTGCCTGACTGTTCTGCTTACTTGTTGGTCCTTAACCTTGATATGATTCTCATCCGAGACGACGAAAGCAAATGCACGCTTGCATTTTTGGTCGATTACGACCTAGAAAGAAACCTGGCTGAAGTACGGACTCAAATCCTTGAACAGCTGAGCGGATTGGTTCGCGAAGATTTTACATTCACTCTTTTTGGTTGTCCCATAGCTCAATTACAGGAGAGTAATTACCTTCTTAAACACTGTATCTCATTAACTGAAGTAGATGGATTTAAGTATGAGATTTGTATTAAAGGAAAGCTTCAGGATACAGAAATGAAGTGCGACTTTCTCACCGAGCAACCCGAAATACCAACGATAAATAGCACGGAATTTTGTAGCAAAGACAAAGTGGAAATATCTAAAATAGTTTCAGCTGCCAAAAATGATAAAAACGAAGGCGATGACATTGTTTCAAAAACAACGAAAGATTGTAAAACTGTGATAAAAAGGTACACGGATAATGAATTACTAGTAGAAGACTCTTCGTTGTTGTTTGAAAAAGAAAGGAAGGTTTTTTGGAACAAAAAAGCACAAGAAATAGAAAACGATGAGGCACTGCGCGACTGGGGCACACAAGCATTACATGGAGTCATAGATGTAGCATGGACTATGAAAAAAACAGAACTTCTCATACTAAACGTGAAAAAGTATGAAACATTAAATATCCAGAATTTACGTGAAAATGCAGCAGTAGGAAAGTCAATGATGGAGAATCTTGAACGAGTGGAAAAGGCACACGCGGCAGTTAACCATACTTATAAATTCCTATGCGAAGACGTGGTGGCAAATAGAATATCACAGGAATATTTGGAAGAAAAACTTGATAAAAAAATTTCCGAACTTAAAAAGGCCCAGGCAGATTTAGTTAAATCGTGCAAAAATTTTACTTCAAAACGCGGCGAAGGTGGTAGTGCTACAAACGAGAACTATTTCCCTCCTTTAAAGGAAGCCGAAATGGAAGAGCTTGTTGAAGATGTTTGCATAGTTGACTACGAAAGTGAATAGAATTGCTACCTATAAATAACTCATTATGTAAATAGAACTATATTGCCAATTGGCTACAAACGGTTCATATTAATAAAAGGCCCCGTTCACACTATACCGGATAGCTTTTGTGCCGGCACGAAAACCATATCGGATAGGCCTTCTGTTCACACACAAAACGCCTGCTCCGGCACAATTTCTGTGCCGGAGCGGCGCAGCGGCGTGCCGGCATGAAAGAGGTACATCTTGTATCGGATAGCTTTTTGTGCCGTGCCAGCTCCAGTGTGAACGGAGTTCGAAATCGTTCCGGAAGTAAATTAATGGAATAGAGCGTGGGACAAAAGCTATCCAGTATAGTGTGAACGGGGCTTGTGAACGGGGCTTATCGAATCTGTTTACACTATACTGGATATTTTTTGTGCCGGCACGAAAACCTATCCGGTATAGTGTGAACGGAGCATATAAAATTATATGGCGAAAAAAAATTTAGAGGGTTTCAAGAAAGGCCTGGTTCAGACGAATTTCATTCATAGTTAATAGGGCCAGTTAGCTTCGTCAACTAGTCGACGTCAACTCAGTGACGAGCAAGGAAAATGCCGCCAGATCGGGCCAAAAACGTCCCGAATACGCATTGGAAGTAAACAAAAATTTGATAAGGGGCTCAAAAAATATGTTATCATAATTCATGCATTTAATTCGATGCGACGATACAGCGACGTCTGAAACCAACACGCACTTCAGACGTTGTACGAGTGTATGACTTGTATCCGTCTCACCGTGACGGTACACCGTCTCAGACAAATTTAACTCTTCGTCGAATTTAATTCGTTTCATACGTCGCACTACAGTCGCATTTAATTGATTGAGTTAAATTCGTCTGAATTAAATGCGACGTATGAACATTACATTTAAGGTTGTTTTTTCGCGTATATATGCGAAATACGACGTAAGCCGTAAGGCACGTCCAGCATTCCAGCATAGGATTTGCTAGTAACTACATAATTAGTATTAATCAGGACGCATCTTATGTTCGTATTTATGTATTTTGAAATGCATTTGACACGTTAATTTGCCAATTCGCATGACACGGATTACTGAGATGTTGCTGACAACCACCGAAACATCCTTTTTCATCCTGTGCCATGCATGTGAATGGCATTGGGTAAAACACGAACTGGACTGGGTTTTTAACGACTTTAACACCAAATTTTGTATAATTCGGTGATATTTGACAGGAATATTTTATTGAGTCTTGCCCAGTTTGACGACTTTCGTGCATTTTCCACTTCAGATCTATTCAAGGGGAAATCCTCCTGTATGGGTTTGCGCTATTCTGTGCTTAATGCACGAGCCACACCATCACCATGGCGCGTTCAAATGATGGCGATCTTAAAATAGCCTGCGGGCTAATCTTAAAACTACATTCATGCATTACCTGATTCAGATCGCCTCTGGCTAATGTTTAGTTTTCATGATAATATAATAAAATACAGTAGAAACTGAGAACGTTTGTTCTTTATTTGGTATCTTCACATGCAGGGCTTGTTTATTATAATCGTGCCTCTTCTATGTCGGAGAATTCCGCGGGGCGGGGCGAAAGCAATGTCGTGACAGCTTGAAACCTACACAGTTTGCTTAGGGACGGACCATTAGAAAAGTGATGGGGGGGGGGGGGGGGGGGGGACTTTTTAGTCATGCACGCAATTTTTCTTTCGGTGGTCAGCTGTGCATGTAATTCTTTTCTTAATTTGCATATATTTTCTTATGTAACATTCGTGTCGTACATATATTTTTTTCTTCTTAATTTGCTTGCATGGATTTTTTTTCTGTCCCCCCCCCCCCCCACAGTGAATAAGGCCAACCAGAAATTAAAACTGTTTGTGCTTCTGAATGTTATTAAATCCTCTTTAGTACAGTATAAAAATGCGAACTAAATTTATTTACGAATGACAGACTATTGAATCCTATATTGGATCCTTCCACTATAGAAGAAATCGTTGGACAACCAAATCATATTCATGTTTCATTCATATATATATATATATATATGCGATGTCAATGTGGAAATTTACACTCGGGTAATTAATGATGATAAAGGTTGTTCTCCGAGTGAACGAAGCCATGCCGGATTCGAAACCGCAACCTTCGGTTTACTAGTCCGACTCTCTACCAAACTCGGAGAACAACCTTTATCATTATATATATATATATATATATATATATATATATATATATATAGGTGATGCCATGGCTATAACAAAAATAACTTATCTGACTATATATCTCGATAAGTAAACTAAAAACGCGGAGAGCCGGATGCCGGTGGACGAAGCCGATCAAACTAACGATTACAACAAAACTTTCAACTTTGTATTTATGTAGTGGTACAATGTCGTTTAAGAATTACTCATTAGTAATTTATGAAGGAAAAAAGAAACCATGTTTAATGAGTCTTTATATGCATTTCTTCTATGCAATCGCTAAAAATAGCGGTATATGCATGGCATTATAAGCGGTAACGCGACCTTTCTAATTATAGTCTTACGTAAGGCGTGTTTACATCAGCTTATATACCATAGTAATGTTGTGAGTTGCCCCAACACGATGTCTGTAATCAAAGTATTTGAAGGAAAAAACTTTGCGTTCATTCTCCCTCACTTTATTGAAAGTAAGAAGCTGTGGGAATTACGTACGCAGTTGACACGGGATGGATTTAATTTATCAAATTATCAATTTATTTTTGGCGGTGTTCGAGTATCTACCCCTCAGGAAAACACATTATCTCTTGAAGCAGTGGCGACGCAAGAAAGCAATACGGGCGATTGCAGAAAAATATTTAGAGTGCAGATTATCGGTTTTGAAAAGAACACCTTTATACCGAATGAACCAGTTGCAGTGTGTGAGGAACAAAGTCCAAGAAAGAGAAACTATCAGCCTGAAGCTGGAAATATTTCAAATGCTTGTGAGCCAGTGGCAGTGAAAGCGGGCCGTTTTGAACAAGACGTAACAGAAATAGACAGTGACGAGGAAGGTCCATCCACGAGCTCTTTTAGCACTGACCCTGAACTTGAAAATCCTGAGCGTGATCAATGTGAAAGTGAAGAAGGTCCACACGAACGTCTCCAGGAACAAGAGCAGTATCAAACTCCAAAACACGTAAAGCCGACAATCAATTCTTTTTTGCGCTCGCCCAAACCATGGGAAGCGAAGGGAATTAAAATCTATGACCTTAGTGAAGTAGAAAGTGCCCACGGATATGAAAAAGCCCGGCGAGAATTTTGGAATAAAGAAGCAAAAAAGCTTTCGTGTTCTAAGTTATCTCGGGAGGAAATTGCTATGAAGATTAACCAAAATTGGCGTAAAGAAAAAGTTGCTATTCTTGAAAATGAGTTTGAAACCATTGTAAGTTCAGGAGAAGATGCGGGGCCATCTAAGTCATTGAAGAAAAAAACGTTGGGAAAAAATATGGCAAGAATAAAGAATCTTGAAACAGAAATTCTTACTGTCGAAGAAGAAATTTCTAGAAAGAAAAGTGAAAAAACCTACGGCCACGACTCAATAAAATGTCTTCAGAATAGAAAATCCTATCTCTATTCGCAGATGAAAAAAGCTCAAGATTCAATGCGGAAAAGTCTTAGAAACTAGAAGAATGAAGCTATTTTGTTACTTGTATATTAATTGAACCAGTTGACATTTTTGTTTGAACATTTCATTCGAATGACTGAATCCTCTATTTTTAGAGGATTGGGATCATGTGACCTCATAGTGCAGGTCGCTTATAATTAATTTTTAATACTTTGAGTTTCTGTCTACAAGGAAAAACTACAATGGCATAACGGGCATTTACAGACAGTCACGGTTAGTGCAACTTCTAAGCGTCCCGACCTCAAAAAGCCCTCTTAGAAATTCATAACATTGATACATATGATACATCTTATTAATGTGATTATGACGATAAAAAGAAGAAAAATGAAGATGTTTTTTTCTTGTGATCTAACCAGTCTAAATAATTATAATAACACTACTAAAGTAAAGTTTCTGGAATCTAGCCAACTGGTTAACTTTTGTATGAAATTATTCTTGCGTCAGACCGGTATTTCGTTCTGAAATACCAAAAGGAAAGCCTAGTTTTTGACAACGAAGAATGACCAATAATTATTCCAAACATTTAATATTTTTTAACATACTTCTATTTATACCACTGTTGCCATGACAACATAGTTGCCGTCGGCTCTTTTTACCGAAATAAAAGATATATTTGATAAGACCCAAATATGACAACCAGCATATGGTATATTTAATGATGGAAAAGTGAAATCCCATCATTTTTAACATTAATTTATTTATTGTAATTAGAAACTGGTCTAAGTGGACTATCTAGTCTGTCTTTCCCACAAAAGTATTCATATTTATTTATTAAGTTCCGCCACATTTACAACTAATACAAATATGACCATTTACGACATGCACAACATTACACATAACAAGTACGGCCAGTGGCAGGACATCCACAACAGTTTAGCCATGCACTCAGTACGGGCTCGGTACACATGGATTTCAACCATGCATGATTTAGGGCCTTTTTAACTGTATATTAGGACACTAATTTTCACATTTCCAAAGGGGGTGTTTTGCATTTCCAAAGGGGTTGGTCAACAACTAGCTTCTCACCTGCTCACACACTCCCCCTTAAATTGCATGTACGAGAGATGGTCGAAGACCTGTTTTTCCAAGGTGGGTAAAAGTCAAAAGAGTGGATTTCCAGAGGGGGATAAACACTTTTCCAAAGGGGGTGTTAGACAGAATTTCCAAAGGGGGAGCAGCAATTTTCAAAAATTCCAAAGGGGTAAAAATAGTGACATACAATGGTCCTCGACAGGGGGGGTGCGCATATTAAATGTAATAGCCCATTGCTCGTCGCGACGGCACGTTGTTTTCATTACAAACGGCATCAGTGACGAGTTTTTCTTTGATCTCTCTTGCGTAAACACTAGGCTTTTGCGTTTTATGAAACTCGATGTGTTGCATCACATTATTTGTCATGGCGTAGGGATTCCGTCCAGGATGAAATTTTGGATTTACTGACTCTGTTTCCAAATATGAATTTATAATTTTTCTCACGCCTCTCGTCGTTAGTTTCACGTCTTGACTGATTTTCGAAATGCTTTGTCCTTGGAAGTACAGTTGAATAATGCGGTATCTGATTAAATCTGGTGTAGACTTTCCATTAAAATAGATTCTTTCGAGTTTGTTTAGCTGCAACATCTTGAATCAGATCGGTTCAACTTTTATGTAAAACGATACCATGAGAAAGCAAGATTTTCGTGAACTTCCTGCGTGTTCCTCATTGGTCAATTGTCGCCAAAACGAAACATGATTGGTGGGATTTGCACAGGAACTTGATCAATTCTTCAAAGGAAGTTGATCAATTTTTCAAACGAACTTCACAAATCAATTGATCAAACATAGCAAATGAATTGCACAAATATTTTAGGAACGCTTCTATTGCCACGACAGTAAGTAATTAGTTTAATGACAGTGTGTTGAACTCTATCCGATGCATGGCTTTACGAGACATCTCTCCCTTTGACGAGTAAAATCGTCTGGAAAAAGACAAGGTTGTTTCACAACAACAATGCGCATAACAGGGTTAACATTATACACTTGTTGACTGGCGCCGAGGGAAACATCGAGTTTTACGGACCCGAAGGGTTCAATGTCACCCGAGGCCTTTAGCCCGAGGGTGACATTGAAGCCTGAGGGACCGTAAAACTCGATGTTTCTCGAGGCAAAAGTCAACAAGCGTTTTGTTATATACCAAAGACTTTTAAAATACAAAATACAAAACTGCCTTGAAACTTGCAAACGGCGAAAAGACTTACCAAAACACTTTGACTTTGTCTTCGTAAGTTCAATTCAAGTCATTCAACTAAACAAATACACCAGACTCAAGACTATAAGAACAGCTTTAAATTTCTCCAAGTGTTTTTCAGACCTTTGAAGATATGTATAGAAATTCTTTCTTTCAGAAAATGGACTATTTCGTACCAAACAAGCTCGAAACAAGCTCTTGTTTTCAAAATGCCCGAAGAGTCCAAAGTTGTTGATCTGATGCAATAATCGTGTATTCACGTGAACAACGCATGATTAAAGCGACGTCAGAGGGAAACATTGCACTGTTTCCCTCTTCATTTTTGACATCAGAGGGAAACAGTGAAATGTTTCCCTCGCAGAAAGAAACACTGAGTTTGTTGAAAACCACGTGACCATGATTTGACCAATAGGATTTCATTATTGGCAAACGAAAGTCTTTGGTATATAACAATACACTAACTTTACCATTTATAAGCATGTATTTAGAATAATTGCAGCTTAAACATTTTTATTACTGTATGGAGTAGCCAGTCAGTCTGTTGTTACTCACATAACTGAAAATAATACTGCATTAAAATATTATATATTTTACTTTCTATATTGTAGATTCGTTGACGTTCGAAGGTTCTCTTACACGGGACGAAAATTCAGATTTACGTCAAATTTGCATACATGCAAATGTGATGCAAATTTGATCTTTAAATTTGCATCACCTTCGCAATGGTTGTTTTATCATCTTTGCCACACTAAATTTGCACTATATACACACATATCTTTACACATGTGCAAATCTGACCGCTCAAATTTGCGTCAAATTTGAAATGGTTGTTTTTATCATCTTTGCCACACAAAATTTGCACAATATACACAAGCACCTTGACACATATGCAAATTCAAGGGTTTAAATTTGCAGCGAATTTGCAATGGTTGATTTATCTCTCCCACACCAAATTTGCACTACATAAACGCGTACCTTCGTAAATAAGCAAATTCGAGGATTTAACTTTGCATCGAATTTTATTATCTTTCCCACACAAAATTTGCGCAACATACACGCATACAATTGCAAATAGACAAATGTGAGAACTTAAATTTGTAGCGAATTTGGAATAGTTGTTTGTTTTTTTGCAATAAAAGTTTGCACTGTCTACGCATACCTTCGCACACATTTAAATTACCACAAATTACTGTTTACTTTTTATACATAGTACGTTTTAACTTTTCAATATAATTTTTTCTACTGGTAAGAAATATCGCAATACTTAAGGTGGCTCGACAGTCTAAATCATGAGAAATTACGTATTTTCTTGATAAAAAGTTTTGCACAGGTCTCATGAGATTCTTTTTAGTTCATTGCACAGTGATGGTCTTGATTATTGAAAAGATTTATACTTGTAGCGTTGGCGTATCTCGAGAAATTGTGTTTGTGGTAAGCGACAGATTTTATGCAAATTAGGTTTTCTGCATTTACTTTACTGGAAACACGATTTCTTCACTTAGGTAAACTTGGACGGTATAAAACTTTCAATAATCAAGACCACCACTAGAGCTGTGCAATGAACTAGAATGAAGCTCATGTGACCTGTGCTAAACTTTTTATGAAGAAAATACGTGATTTCTCATGATTTAGACTGAATGAAAAAACCATTTTTGCTTAACGGTTTTTTGGTAAAAATTAACAACATTTATGGTAAATCATGACTATTGACCACTTTCATAATAGCGATTAATTGCGTGTCTGCAATTCAAAAGAATCTCTGCTTCATAACGAGGCCAGAAAGGCTCATTTAGATGCACATAAAAGAATATTTAAAATGATTGTCATTATGAAAGTGGTATATGGTTTGCTTTGACCCTAGTAATTAATTAAGCAAACTTTACATAATTAAACAAACAGATAACGTTTAAAAAAAGACAATTTTCGCGTTCTTCAAAAATTGCGTTCAACATTGCCAGTACAATATAACAACGAATTAATATTGTAAACCTGTACGCGACTTTTCTATTGCACAAATTAAATAGTTATGTGTTTAACATGGGCAAGTCTTCTAGATATAAGACACAATAAAAATAAATTCACCTTAAAGAATGTTTAATCAAATACTCACGTAAACGACATCAGAACGGGTGCTCGTATAATCATACATTTCGCACGGAGCCCTGGAAGTTCATTATTGCGCAATAAAAAATTATCGCGCAATATATTATTGCGCAATGAAAAAATTATCGCGCAATTATAAATTATCGCGTAATAAAAAAAATATAATGCGCAATAAAAACATTTATCGCGCAAAAAGATTTGTTGCAACAATGGCCCTTCCAGGGCTCCGTAAATAACCGCTTCACAAGGCATTTTGTATACATTTATGGCTTGGGAAGCTTGTCGTAAATTCGTAAAACTGAAGAGTTGTCTAGGAAAGAGGCTAAACGCCATTATCAATGAACCAGAAATTGCCATAGAAAGTAACAGGCAAAATGAGATAGAACTGTACAAGTATGGCTGATTAATTAACTCTTATGTTGTCAGTATAAATGAAAATTTTAAATTTATGGTATGATGAGCCACGAAAGCAGTGTACTGATTTCAGACAACAACATACTACTCAAATCAGTAGAGCGAGACATGTTTTATTAACCGCGGATCAATATTAAAGCAATCACGAGGTGTATTCTCATGTACCACGTGATAAACATCCATTGTTAACTCGTAAACAAACTATCACGTGGTACATGAGAATACACCTCGTGATTGCTTTGAAATTGATCTGCGGTTTACGAAACTGTCGCTTCGGAAGCGATGAAAACGTCGTCTATGTCTCGCTCTACTGATTTGAGTAGTAGCCATTTATCTAGTTGGATTAACATGGCTATCGCATACTGCTGTTAAATATTCTATACAAAATTTTGCTTAAGCAAAGGAAGAACGAACAAAACGTTTTCTCCATTCACACAATCCTCCCCCGCAACAAACTTTCCAAAAATACGTTGAACAGGCAAAAATGACGATGGTCCAAAAGGTTTATAGAGATTTGGACACCAAATCTCTGGCGAACCCGCAAAGAAACCACAAGCATGTATTTCTGGATGATATTGATACCACGAAACACGAGCAAACAGAAAATGTAATTGACGGCCATTTACAGTGACTGTTTGCTTTAAATAGTAATGAACTGTGCCAGGCCTGACATCTGATGATGGAACTATCTCATCGTCATATCGTCCTGCCCATTTTGCCAGAATGTTTCCGGATCTTTGATGGCGGGAGCACGTGGAACCGTATAGCTCACCGGCAAATTCTACGGACGAGTATCGGTCAAACAAAACAGGAACGGCTCCTTCGGGAATTTGTGGATGTAGAACTCTGTAAGCTGTGGTCACATAAGCAAGTTTATCGTCATCGAATGCAGCAACTGTATGTGGAAGACCACATTGGTATTCGCTTAGCCTGAACCATAATTCATTTCCTACTTCTAAATCATTTGCACGTAGCTGTAAGAGAGCTAAAGTAGATTTGACATCAATTTGGGTTTCAGAAGCTCGAGACGCTGTTGGGTTTAATATTTCATCAAAGTCTTCGCGATATGTACTAGGAACTGATAAGTCATCCAGATATTGATTTCTCAAAAACTTGCGCATTATTTGTATCTCCACTGACTTATTATTGGTCTGATAATTTCCTAAGATACCATTGTATCTCTCGAAACTAAACAGCCAGAAACTATGTACTGGTCCATAGTCCAAAATACAGTCCGCTAAATGTGTATGAAAATGCATGTTTGGTGTAACTTTCCCCGCGCAACCGTACAAACGCTCAAACTCTTTACAGAAATGTAACAGTAAAGAGTGGGCAACTCCAACGTCGTCAACCAGGATCATCGGGCTTGACAAAATTTGGCATGCTCTTACAAATAGTGACCAACAATGATAATGTTGTATGTTTAACTTATTGCGCAACGCAAACAGCGAAAACACGCAAGTCCACAATTTCCATTGCTCCGCCGTAAAACCAGCAAATGATCTTGCGATTTTAAATGGCAGTCGACCAATGTTGCTCGGGACTTTAGTCTTATCTACTATGTTTTGAACAGCCTGCATGTCACCAGCATCTAATTGCTTTTCTTCAAGCCAAGTTTCGAGCATGCGTTTGGCAGTTCCCAAAAAAAGATTATGCATTGGATCTACAATCGTGAAGCGAACGCAGTCAAAGTAAGGTAATCTGTGCAGTTCAGTATAACGCGTTCCATATAAACTAGTCAATTTATCGGCATCTTCTTGACTCGTTTGGTTATTGATTTCAGCAGCCTGGCGTCTGTGTTCCTCGTTTTGTCTTGGGGAGCAAGGGTCAAAACCGGAATAATCCGAGGGCGCCCCAAATCCTCCAACTTTAAATTTCTTTTTGCACTTGCTACACCCTGCAGAAGACGCATGGCTGGTAAAGCCGCACACTTTTCTAGCAGCTGGAATGTCGCAAGCAACGCAAAGCAATGCTGCTCTGAAGAGCTGGGGGAAAAGGGGTGAGCCAGAGTGCTTCAACGTTACCCCGGGGTTCCAAAGACGCAACAGTTCGTCAACCAGAGGTGACAAATAACTGTTAATTGTCAGTGGTGGTTCGCTTGGTCCTGATATGATCCCAATAAGAAAAACATTTTCGCGCTTAAAGCGTTCACTTCGGGGCAAGTTCATCAAAACTAAGTACATGACGCCAACGGAGTAGGTTGTGTGTATAAATGGTTGCATCCAATCAACGTTTAACATAAAGGCATAGTTACGAGGCTCGGCCAAAAATGGTTTGTTGTCAAAAACTTGAAAATCTCTCCATATGCGCCCTTCGAATACATCGCACAAAAGCTGGGCAACAGATCCCACCTCACGATTTCTCCACAATTCGCATTTGCCTGTAAAGCCACTTCTATTCACAAAAGTTTGTAAGGTCTTGATCAAACTTCGACAGCAATATACCTTATGCGGATACAAACGTTTCGATCCGTCTTTCAATGTTACTTCTTTTAATAGCGAAGCCCCGCATTCTTTACGTCTCCATTGTTGACGGTGATTTGGGAATTTAATGAACGAACAACGTTTGGAGACGTTCTGACCTCCAACAATGGTATGGCAATTTTCAAATTTATAAAGAGCGTGGCATTTTGGACAGACAACGTATTTCGTAAATTTATCCTCTAGTAGGTTAAGTTTTTTCTTTAGGTAATATAAAGAAGATGGAAAACCGGAGGCTAAATCCCGAAACCAGCCATTTGACAAGGAAATAACATGAAATAGTTTCTTTAAGAAAGTTATAAGAAACTCCATCGCACTATCAGGTATATGAAACACACTCCAAAGATGACAAATACCAATCAAAACCAATTGTAAAATAACTGATTGCTTATGGATGTTTTCGGCTGATTGTCCGGTAGTAAGCGGAACTGATTCTGAGGAAAAATCAACAAAATCCTCCTCTATATCTCGGGTTAGTTCCTCATCCCAAATTTCGGCTACAGGCAATTCCAAATACTCGTCTTGGTTAGCAGTCTCGTCATTGATTATGTCAAACGTCTCATCGTTTAACTCGCCTTCATCAGAACTAAAACTAGCAGCTGCCGTGTTTGAATCATCTACGTCATCGTCACTACTAACCTGCAAAGAAGAGTCTTTTTGCCACTGACCATTGTTAGCATCATAATAGTTCCGTTTATGGTTCATATAAGTACGATAAGGTACACTTTTTTCGCAATGAAAACATAATCTCTTTGGTGACAGGTGATCGTCCATGACAACAACGGAAAGACACAAATAAATCAGGCCTTAGGCCCCTTACTCCCTAGCTCCTAGCTATATTTAGTAATAAAAGAATTGCGGGAGTGTATTTCATTGGCTGATAGTCCAATGCCCATAGCCCATATTTAGTATCAAACGCTAAGCGTTTTCCCGCACTTCACGTTTCGAAGTTCGAACACTACTGTAGTTCGTGAAAGAAAAATTTTGGTTTTATCAGTCTTTTTCGAACAAGTCTTAACATGGAGCAACCATCTGAAACAAATATTCTCGAAGTTCTGAAAAATGTGGTTGAAACCCAGAAAAAGTTAATGCAGAATACCAACAGACTACTGCAGGAGAAGCAAAAAACAGATGAACAAGCAAACAAGGCAAATAAAGGAAGTATTCCACTAGAAGTCAAGGTTAGGCAAATAATTTATTAAAAATGTGGTACATACTGTGCACAATATATACATGCATACACTCGTTTACTGTACTTCATACAAATACAACAGTATATACAGTAGTAACAGTACTGTTATATGAAACCGAAATCGTTTTGCATAGAACATGTACTGTAACACACAGATCGATTACAAAATTAAAAATCTTCTTTCTAGTCAACTGGATTATCTTACTTGAACATTTTGCAATGCTTCAGTTTTTAGGTTTTCAGCAAGAGTTCCAAAGTTAGATAAGTGTTCTGGGTGCTGAAAAAGATCATTAATAAAACATGATCAATACTTGCAAACCATAAGTACAGTATATTACTTACTAATACTCAGGTCAATCACTGTCTACATGTAACTGTTTAAAAAATATATACAATGTTCCTTTCTTAACAGAGAAATGTTCGAGTAGCAGTAACCAACCTTCCCATCAAATGGGACTTCACACAAAGGTAAAATAGTATTGTACATACTATTTAAAGTAACATTCTAAGTATTATTTCTAAGTATAAAGTTCTGTGAGTTATTAATTCTACTCAGAAACTATAGTAACACTATAAAGAAAAAGTGAAATTAACACTGTCTTTGGTTTCACAGTAGAAAAATGCACCTACAGGAAAATATTAATGGTAACTGACTTAAGTTTGAGTGTTAAAAGCATTGTAATGATACTGTACAATGTACATGCACATGCAACTTGTACTATCTGATAAATTCATATTATATACAGTACTTACAGTATGCTGTATAAACAGATAAAATGGACAAACTTTTTGTATACTATTATTGACTTCAGTTCTAGAAATGTTTCTACTTTAATTATACCCTCTACTGGCCTCAATTGCTTTTTCTCAACTTATTAATTTTACCCTGGCTAACACAAGACAATTTTACTCGTCAAGGGGAGAGATCCTGAAAACCTGGCCAATAAAGGGTTAAAAACTTCTCATTTAACCCTTTATTGGCCAGTTGCCTTTTGTCAACTTATTAATTTTATTAATTCTTTGAAAGTTTTCATGGCGATAATGTAATATAAATAAGTTTTGTGTTATATAACTAAGTTGTTATTATTGCTCTGATGAAGGCCTGAGTCAACAGGCTGAAAGCTTAGCAAAGAAATATTTTATGTGGTGTTTCCACAAACTATATTATTAATTTTACTCTCAGGCTAACACCAGACAATTTTACTTCTCAAGGGGTTAAACGCTGCATGAGCTGTTGTAAGTTAAACTCAGAGAAAAACTCTGAGCTCCAGATAGGACTTAAACCCACAACCTTCCGAATGCCAGCCAGATGCTCTAACTAAACCATTGAGCCACTGGAACTTAGATGGTAGACCGAGGTGGTTTCTCAAGATATATATATATACCTGGGAACTAGTCAAACCACACGTATGTCACAAGTAATTGTTGGGCTACAAATCGCTATGAATTAGTAGTGTTTCAGATTGAGTTGGTAAAGTTTTTTTCATTTGTTTTTGCTTGTACAAGTTGTTGTAAGTTAAACTCAGACTCGAACCCACAACCTTCTGAATGCCAGCCAGACACTCTCACCATTGCTGGAACTCAGGTTGTAGTCCGAAGGTTGTTTTTCAATATATAATACCTGGAAACAAGATGCCTGGGTCGGGCATTCACTTGGGCTACTGGCAAGTATGCGGAGCCTGAATTGAAGGCTGAATGTGGTGCATACTTCACACGGGTGAACATATTTACAATCAAGACAGTTGTCAGACACACTTGATTGCTGTTTAACTACAAAGTCAGCCAGTCACTTTCAAAATCTACCAACAACGTGTTCTTGATCAAAAGGCAAAGGCGCAAAGCTGTTCAACGTTTTGTCCAACTCCAAAAGCAAAAGGAGCAAAGAATTTACATGCCTCACAGCCTTGGGTCTCACTTACATGTAGCTTAACAACTCACCGGAAGCATGAACAGTAGTGAATTTAAAGGTGCAAAAATGCAAAATTGTGACACACAGAAAAAAAAAAGAAACTGAGCCAAAATCTAGTAGCCCGAGTAACTATTGTAGTCAAACCATATGTGTCACAAATACTGTACTTCTTGGGCTACAAGTCGCACTGTGTCAGTAATGGCTCAATGGTTAGAGCATCTGGTTGGCTATTTTTAAAAAATTGTTCTGGCCTCAATTCATTGTTCGGTTTGTTCCAGCAATTACATGTGAGTGTGTCTATCTGTGTATTACAAAAAGAAAATATAAACAGATGGTAAACTGCTGTACAGAAACCCATTTTGAATTAAGCATACAGTGCCACTTAAAAGTTTTGTAACACTTCATGTAGTTTTTTACCATGTACTACACAGAGACTAGCTACACTAATGCAGTACACAGCTAATAGAGTACATGCAGTTTGCATGTACAGGAGATTAAGTCCATGTAGTCTTACAGTGCACAAACTTCAAGCTGCTGATTACACACTTGGATGGCTCTACACAAAGCCAGTGAAACAGTTTAGTTTGGACTACAATCCTATTTACACAGAAACAATTTATCACAATTGCGATTGGGCTGATTGGCAATTTATTGCAATCGAAAACTGCACATGTAGAGAGTTTTGCTTTTGGAATTGTCATCATGATTAACACACTTATTTAAAAGTGATCATTATCATTGGGATCATGTAGCTGAAAAATTATGGGTTAAATTTATTTATCAGTTCACAAACGTAAACAAAAAATCCCAACTTTAGTATGCCTTGTAAAAGACCATACAGTACTAAGAAACTCTAGCTTATTTTCTTATCAGTTCAAATTCTAATTTTAAAATACCATTAAACCTTGGGTTAAGTGAAATATTGTACATTAAAGAATTTCTGGACATTTTTAATACTTAACGAATAGTTTATCAAAACTTCCAGCACAGAAGTGTGCAAAATGTTTGGGACTGTAATTAAGTCATCTGACTTGTACTGTAATAGTAATCCCTATCATGACTGAAATCACAATAAAATGTTTGACAATATTATTATTAGCATTTTGATCAAATATCTCTATCTTCGGAACAGTAAAGCTTGCCTGGCTAAGGTTTCTAGAACTACACACATACATAGTTTGTGTAAGTGACTACACGCATTGTTCATGACTGTAGTCTTCATCAGATTTTGACAGCTTATACATAACAAAAGAAAACTACACAAAGCAACCTGAGACATCTTAGTGTAGTACACAAAGTTTGCTTGTAGAGTACATACTTGAATTGTGTACACGCAAACTACATGAACTTAGAACAACATGAAAGTGTTACAAAACTTTTAAGTGGCACTGTACATACTGTATGTGTACTGTACATATAAAAACTCAAAAGTATAAAGGTGGTGTACTGCCAAGTTTTTAATGACAAAATACTGAGCACTACATGTACATTATGTAAGGCTCTACTCAAATTATCAAACATTTTTCATTATTCAAAATCCCAATGGTTGTACACCACCTTCATACATTCTTTGATAGAGTATACTGCCATCTTCTATATTTTATATTATATACATGCAGTAAATCCTTGTACTCACCATGAATGTGCCTTAATTTCCTCAAGATATATATGCAGTACTAAAAAGTTTAACCTTCTAATGTATGACATTTCACAGTTCATCTTTAAACAGCTGCAATAGAAAAAAAAGTCATATATGGATATTAAATGTACATACAAACAATTGTATAGCCTGCATGGTCAGCATTCTGCTTGTGGGTGTGTCTACTTGCAGGCCAGAAAAATGAACACCTGCCACAGTCCTATTCATACATGTAATTACAACATTTTCAAGCAAAAGTATCAGCTAAATTCCTATTAGTTCATTCAAGTCTTAATGACTACACAAACTGTCAACTCATCAAACATAACATTAACAATAGAGTCGCTTATTATAATCAGGCATAACAACAGATCGCTATTGTGTATTCATGTTGACATCAGAGTGAAACATTGCACTGTTTCCTAGAGGGAAACAGTGCAAAGTTTCCCTGAGCAGAAAGAAACATTGAGTTTGTTGAACAACACACAACCATGATTTGACCAATAGGATTTCATCTTAACTTTGGCAAAGTAAAGTCTTTCGTATATTAGATTATTTATAAGATTTCAATTAAGCTGAGAAAATTGACAAAGTTCTCCAGCCAACAATGATTCATTAGGAATGCAAGCAAATTTTTGAATTATTACAAGTTTTTTTTGCCCCATGCTGTGAATCATCGATTTTGGTAAAATATGGTAAGGGTTTATAGACTTGGATCAAGTATTTTAAGTGTGTAACTATAACTGGGTAGCACACTTACACACTACAGCAAAATCTTCTGAGTAGTAGTCTCTGGGCCAAGTGAAGGGTGTACAATAGTGATCTTGGCTAACAAGAACAAAAGATGGGCAATGAACTAATTATCAACAAAACTAATTGAAATACATGACGCAAATCTACAACGTGTTTAAGCCTGGTTTTCATATGTCGCCGATCGTCGGCGATTTGTGATTTAGATGCATGTTAAAACGGGAAGTGCAGCAGCATGTTAAGTAATAAAGAATGCAGAAAAGCAGTGCTTTTATTCTTTTACTTAACATGCATCTAAATCATGGGTCGGCGACATATGAGAACCAGGCTTAAATATTCATAATGAAAATTATATATAATTATACGCTAATAGTTATACAATATACATGACTATATTATATAAACAAAGCGATGAAAATCATTAAATTCTAATATAATTTCAACCGGTTTCATACTTTTTAGCTTTCGTTCACCAAGAAATGGGTAGTATCGTCGTGTACGGATGAACGAACTACGTCACTATCGTAAAGCAGTCGGACATACTACATACACTACTGGAAGTAAATAAATAAATAAATAAAAACATATATTTCTCAAATATACTGTGACACTTTGACACGACCGGAAGAAAATAAATAAATAAAAAACATATATTTCTTCTCAAATCCGCTGTGACACTGTGACACGACCGGAAGTAAACAAATAAATAAAAAACATATATTTCTTCTCAAATCCACTGTGACACTACCGGAAGTAAACAAATAAATAAAAAACATATATTTCTTCTCAAATCCACTGTGACACTGTGACACTACCGGAAGTAAATAAATAAATAAAAAACATATATTTCTTCTCAAATCCACTGTGACACTGTGACACTACCGGAAGTAAACAAATAACAACAAATAGCATAAAATTGGTTGAGTCATGTGATGTTGTTCGCGGATGGCCCTGGGGACGAAAGATGGCGTTGCTGACTAAATGCTGAGCTGATCTCCATTCTCGAGACATGAGAAGAAGTCAACATCCACATGAAATTGCTGAAAGAAGTAAATGATTACGTGGTAAGCCTCACAAATTTATTCGAGCAGAATCCACATGGTCCGGACATTATAACACCTATTCTACCTACAAGATTACAAAAGCAACCGAAGTCGACGGAATATTTACTTCCACCCGTGATCATATGGGACCCTTTGTTGCAGTTTCCCCACATTTTTGCTCACCAATTTTATTGCGACAAAGACAGCCACTCCACTCGGTGTGTGCCTCTAACTCCGAAAAGATGGAAGAATGGACTGTCAGAAAAAGATTCACCACGGAAGATATACGGAAAAGACAGCACCGTCTTATTGGTAAGTCGTGTGTACGTTTGTTGCGAAGGTCACGAAATCATTGCACACGATCCAAGCATTGTTGACAAACTTCCTCCAGAGAACGTACCTTTTTACCTTTCCCACAAGAGTGGAGTGACACGGGATCTCGCAAATACCATTAACTCTTTGGCAAATACAGGACTTACATTCACAGAGATTGAAAGACATGTGGCCCAGGAATATTACAACTGTCATTGGTTAAAAGAAGGAACATTTAGAAAGAATGCAAGATATTTTCATGACGAAAATGGGAATGCTTCAGATAAAGGCTCTTCAGAACCATTCCCAGATTGTAAAGAATGGGTTGAACTTCCTTCAGATGATATAATAATTGGCTGTTTTATTCTGCATTTTGAGGAGAATAATGTATTTTATACAGAAAGAATGTCTGATTTGTCTGCATTGTACTTAAGTGCAGATCACACTTTCAAAGTGGCAGCAAACATTGGTGTTCGTTTACCTGGTAACAAATGGGTAACACAGTACGATTCTCTTTTTTGCGTACTAAATGAGAAGGGACAGGTAGTTGCATGGCAGTTAACCAAAGGAACATCATTCAACCATGTGGAGGATCTATTAAAAGATCTTAAGAAAAGATTAGACAATCAAAATGTAACTTTGAATGCAATATATGTTGATAACTGCTGTCATGTTCGAAAGAAAATCACTGAGATTTTTGGAACCAATATCCCTGTGAAACTTGATCTATTTCATGCCATCTCAAGAGTCACTAAAAAGATACCTAAATGTACACGTCATTATATGACAGGCTCATGTATATTGGACTTTGCAAATGTATTCCGTTCACACACTGATAAAGAAAAGGAAAGGAAACAGCCAACTCCAAGTCCAGAGCAAATGGAGAGAAATTTAACTTCTTTTCTACAAAAATGGAATAATGTGCAGCATGGGGAAGAAGAAAGTGTTCTGACTTCTGGTACAATTCAAGAAATCCAGTGCCTTAGGAAACACATTGAAAAAGGGTGCCTATCTGGAATTCCTGCTGGGGCAGGCTCTGAACGAAATGAAAACATGCACAGAAACCTACGTCATATTATTGCAAGAAGTAGATTAGGAGTAAAATCTGCAATTGCTTTGCTCACATCATTTTTTTATCAATGGAATGAAAGAAAAGAAAAAAGGTTTGTAAAGGGTATTGTCCCTCCAATTTCTTATTATGCACAGCATACTAATGTGCATCATCCTTCAAGTGAAACATTTGGAGTTAGAAGTGCAGGTAGCATAGATACTTGTGATGACATTAAAGAGGGAGTATCAAATTTCCTTGGGGTAAGAGCTGATGTATTTCAAATGCATGGTATTCTTCAATCTGATGTGAAGGCAGCAGACACCTTGAAGCAAGTATTATCTAAAGGCTTAAACTATCTCCTAGTTGACAAAGAAATAACAGCTATGAGTGATTCAAGATGCCTGAACACCCGCTTAATCCATCTGATGCCATGTTCATTGACACTCTTCAGCCACAACCAACATTGTATGGTTAGAGATCCACTTGAAAGCTTGAATAGTCTCAAGCAATTGTTATCCGAGTATGGCTTACAGCTTCACCAACAGCCAGAAGAGTTGAAAAGAGAGGACAGCTTTTTCTTTTTTCTAGTAACTAGTATTACTTGCATGCTACACCAGCTGAAACTTTCAAAAATAGAGCATGATGCTGTTCTGGCAAAAGTATTTCATCTTGGTATTCTTGCAAATCCCAATTCAGTGTTGGATGATATGAAGAAGTTGAGACAAGAAATAAGTAAAGAATGGGAACAAAATGCATCAGCCTATCAAAAACTGTTGCCAACATCAGATTTGAACTTTACAGAGGAAATACTTAACTTCAGAAGTGATGGATATTTTGTGGGTAAGTATTTGTTTAAACTTCTATTAGCTCTTTACTTAAATGTAGTGCCACGGTTTCTACATTTTGTTTTGCAAATAACTGAGTGTTGAAATATTGAAAACAATATTTTACTCATTCCCCACACTCGTTCATAAAATATTGTTTTCATCACTAGAAGATAAAATTCATATCTTCAAGCCCGTGAGTAATATCTTCTATTTTTTGTCAGT
>OZ036004.1:1666873-1756873 GCA_964035015.1 Corallium rubrum
GCCTACCTGCCTACCTGCCTACCTGCCTACCTGCCTACCTGCCTGCCTGCCTGCCTGCCTGCCTGTCTGCCTGCCTGCCTGCCTGCCTGCCTGCCTGCCTGCCTGCCTGTCTGTCTGCCTGTCTGTCTGTCTGTCTGTCTGCCTGCCTGCCTGTCTGTCTGTCTGTCTGTCTGTCTGTCTGTCTGTCTGTCTGTCTGTCTGTCTGTCTGTCTGTCTGTCTGTCTGTATATATATATATATATATATATATATATATATATATATATATATATATATATATATACGTGGGGTTTTGGTCTACGAAACGCAAAGAGTGCTCGATAACATATAGTTAGAGCAAATATAGATTTTTCGCTTACCTCAAAAGTCTGCTACAGGTTGCTTCATCTAAAAAAAAAGAATCTTCAGGCAGATGACAATTTTCGAAAACAGGGGGTGCTTATATCCTTCTTGTCGGAACGTGGGAGTGTGGGGGCGAAACAATACATGGGCTTTGTTGCGCTGTTTGTGCGGAATTTGTTCCGATGACGACATTGACTGATAATTTCTGCTCTTTTGTTGAGTAAACAATTCTTGTTTTTATCTTTCAAAATATAAAATTTTTCTTCTAAGCATAAATTACATCGTTTTGAACCTCTGGTATACGAAATAGAATGTTTTAAAATTTGCCAATTAATACTAAAATCCTTATTGTTTTCTTTCAATGCCCAAATATATTTCGAAAGTTCGGTGTCGTTTGCATGCTTTTTATGCTGAAAAGATTTGGTGTGGTTGGCCAATCGCTCTTTGAATGTGGTTGAAGTCATGCCAATGTAATTCTTGATCGTGTTTGTGTTGTTTACTGTGACTGTTGCTTTGTATACTATGTCCCTAGTCATGCATTGTTTTTCTAAGGGACAATTGTTTTTTTCTTACAATTGCAACTGCTAGTGTCCTTATCCTGTGGCATAGTTATTCCTAGATATGTGTGCACACATATCTAGGAATAACATGCCACAGGATAAGGACACTAGCAGTTGCAATTGTAAGAAAACACGAATTGTCCACTTAGAAAACAATGCATGACTAGGGACATAGTATACAAAGCAACAGTCACAGTAAACAACACAAACACGATCAAGAATTACATTGGCATGACTTCAACCACATTCAAAGAGCGATTGGCCAACCACACCAAATCTTTTCAGCATAAAAAGCATGCAAACGACACCGAACTTTCGAAATATATTTGGGCATTGAAAGAAAACAATAAGGATTTTAGTATTAATTGGCAAATTTTAAAACATTCTATTTCGTATACCGGAGGTTCAAAACGATGTAATTTATGCTTAGAAGAAAAATTTTATATTTTGAAAGATAAAAACAAGAATTGTTTACTCAACAAAAGAGCAGAAATTATCGGTCAATGTCGTCATCGGAACAAATTCCGCGCAAACAGCGCAACAAAGCCATGAATGCATGTATTGTTTCGCCCCCACACTCCCACGTTCCGACAAGAAGGATATAAGCACCCCCTGTTTTCGAAAATTGTCATCTGCCTGAAGATTCTTTTTTAGATGAAACAGCCTGTAGCAGACTTTTGAGGTAAGCGAAAATCTATACATATATATATATATATATATATATATATATATATATATATATATATATATATATATATATATATATATATATATATAAGTAATATTTACTGAAACAGCGCAGGAGGGCTTTATCGGATATATAATATGAGGCGATAGCCAAGTGTTTTAGAGCCAATAAATCCCGTACTGCAAGGTTTTTAAATGACTTCTAAAAAGAATCACTTCATACGTTCATTGGCGTAGTAATTTTGAAAATTAAGCTTATCTCAGTCGTTAAAAACCAGCGAGAAACTTAGAGCGAGTCATGTTAGAGAGTGCTCAATATATATGGGTTTTGGTCTACGCAACGCAAAGAGTGCTCGATAACATATAGTTAGAGCAAATATAGATTTTCGCTTACCTCAAAAGTCTGCAACAGGCTGTTTCATCTAAAAAAGAATCTTCAGGCAGAAGATTTGCCTGAAGATTCTTTTGTAGATGAAACAGCCTGTTGCAGACTTTTGAGGTAAGCGAAAATATATATATATATATATATATATATATATATATATATATAGGTTATGAGACGCAAATCGTCCTATATGTATTCTCCGTTGATTATACAGACCCATACTGATTAGACTAACTTTTTATCTGTTAATTAGGCGGAATCTATGAAATTTTATCTAAAAGGCAAAATATTGAGAAAGAAGAACAGTCTTCTACAACGGCAGAAGACAAAGGTATGGTATATAGATGTTTTAATTTTTAAATATATTCTCCACCTGATCGCAATCCCATATTGATTAGACTAACTTTTTATCTGTTAATTAGGCGTTTTGTCTAAAAGGCAAAATATCGAGGAAGAAGAACAGTCTTCTGCAACAGCACAAGATAAAGGTACGGTATATAGGTGTTTTAATTTTTAAATATATAATATTCTCCATCTGATCGCAGTACCATATTGATTAGACTAACTTTTTATCTGTTAATTAGGCGTTTTGTCTAAAAGGCAAAATGTTGAGAAAGAAGAACAGTATTCTACAACGGCACAACATAAAGAAGGTACGCCATAGATATTTTAAATATATTATCCACCTGATTGCAGTCCTACATTGATTGCAGTCCTACATTGATTGCAGTCCTACATTGATTGCAGTCCTACATTGATTGCAGTCCTACATTGATTGCAGTCCTACATTGATTAGACTTTTTGTCTGTTAATTATAGGAGGAATTGATGGATTTTCGTTCAAAAGGAAATTTAGTGAGGAAGTAAAAGTGTCTTTCAAAAAGACAAAAGGTATAAAGATGTACTTTATGTTAGTAAAAAGCAATAGTGCTGTTTAGTATTATCAGAAAGTCTAGGATTCTCAAACAGAGGAATTAAATGTATTTAAATATGCATGCTAATTATAATACTCAGACAAAAAACTTCTTGAGCCTGTCACATACAATAGCATGGGACGTTATGTAAACTATCATGTCTACAAACTATATATAATTGAGTTGTTAGGATATATATGAAAACCAACAAAAAACTCTACTAAACTCACCAAGCACCCCACGCATTGGGATGACGCCGTACACAGCATAAATAGAAGCGAAACCGGCTCCGAAAATTCATTGTTGCCTGAAGATCGCAAGAGGCGTGAAACTCTGAGTAGCAACTATTCTCAAAGTTAACTAATTATATATATATAACAGTTTGTCGTTGCAACGACAATATTTTAGGGTTCAAACTGTTATTCTGCTCTACCAAACTCCTGGTATTGAGCACTCTCCAATCTGCTACAAACGTAACACACTGGTATAATATATATGTATATATATATATATATATATATATATATATATATATATATATATATATATATTACCAGGGTTAAGTCACGTTGTATATATATATATATATATATATATACATACATACATACATACATACATACATACATACATACATACATACACACACACACACATACATACATACATACATACATACATACATACATACATACATACATACATACATACATACATACATACATACATACATACATACATACATACATACATACATAAACAGTATATATATATATATATATATATATATATATATATATATATATATATATATATTTAAAAAATGAACGTTGCTACTCCGAGTTTCACGCGTTAAGCGATCATCAAGCAACTGAAAAAGTTTCACTTTAACTTCTGTTTATATTGCGTGGCACTCGTGAGATCGCGGCACACGTGACATCGCCGCACGCGCGAGATTGCGTGGGATAAGATCGAAAGATTGTTCCCGGATGTACATCACTGTTCCTAGGGCGGCGGACATTCGTAGCATAAAATTTATTTTCATGCCGGCATTTTGAAGTTAATTCCGCTCGTTTGTTGAGCAAGTTCGCCTTGTTAGCTTTCAGAATAACCAGCTTTTCTTCCAGGCACAGATTACAGCGCCTTGCTCCACTTGTGTAAGGGGTGGTGCGTTCTACAATAGACCAATTTACGTGGAACGGTTTCCCTTTTGATTTTAAGTCCCAAACGTACTTTGATAGTTCAGTTTCGTTCTTGTATTTCTCGTCATGCATGGAAAGATTTCTGGTGGTTGTTGAAGCCTTGCTTGAAGTTGTTGGCTGTCATTCCTATGTATTGTTTTGTTGTGTCTGTTTCGTCGGTTGTTGTCGCGACATCAGCTTTGTAGATGACTCCTGCAACCATGCAGTTTCCTTTCAAGGGGCAATCGGTGTTATTTCTGCAGCTGCAAGTTTGCTTGTTGTTGTTGTTGTTGTTGTTGTTGTTGTTGTTGTTGTTGTTGTTGTTGTTGTTGTTGTTGTTGTTGTTGTTGTTGTTGTTGTTGTTACTGTTGTTGTTTTCTTTCGATATAATGCGGTGGTTATGTTTGGAAATAGCGTTTTTGATGTTTTCCATGCAGCTATAGCTTAATTTGACTGTGTTCCGGTTGAAGATTTTTTTGAGTTTTGTAGATTTGAAGTGGTGGTGCATCAGGTTGAGGAATTTACGTCCGATGTTGGTCTTGACGTCCTTGGAGAATGGAGGGTTGAACCATATAACATTTCTTTTTCGCGTTCTTTGAGATGTCGATGGCTGCATTGTGGTACTGTTTGACGTGAAGTGAAGATTTGTGTTGAAGTGACTGCGTTCGTTTGAGCGCATCTTCGTAGAGAGGAGCTGCTTGAAAGATGGTTCGTCGGATGAAAGTGATGAAATTCTTTTGTTGATAGAAATTGGAAGTTGTTTGATAATGGATGGTGGGTGATTGGAGTGGCTGTTGATGTACAGTGGTTCGTCGTTTGGTTTTCTGTAAGGTTGGTGTTTGCCATTTTGCAAGTTGAGGGTGACATCAAGAAAATTGGTGGGTTTTTCGTTAAACTGGGCAGTGATCTTTAGGCCAAATTCTTCAAAAATCTTCGTCAGATCTTTTCTGGATTTATCTGCCATTCTGCCGGTGGTGTTTTCAAGAAACACTAACCCATCGTCTCGGTGAAGGCCCACATTTCTTCTTCCGAATTTCTTTGTCAAACTTTCCAAAATAAACAGACCCACCAATTCGCATATTTCTGCGCCGTCAAAGGTTGCCATCGTAACGTCGAATGTTCCCGTGTTGTTTTTCTTAATCCAAGGCTTTTCTCCGCTGAATAGCACTGATCTTCGAACATGCTTAATGATAGCTATATCACTCTCAGAGATGGGTGTCGTATTGCTGGCCCACGTATAATCGCATTGTCTAAGAGTTCCTCAGTAGGCCTAATTGATGGATAAAAGTTTACTATGTCAAAAGACAGAAAATAATGTTTGTTCTTATTATTTATGGCGTTGAACCAGTCGATGACAGATGAGGTGTTTCTCCATTGATTTACATCAAAAGTTGATCTAATAGTGCTGTTGATTTGGTCTAGAAGTACTTTGCTTACTTTACCAAGTTCACTTTTTGCTGGGTTAATGAGTCGGCAGGTCGGGTTGTTGTCAAAATTTTCCTTGTGGTCTTTTAGAGTTATAAAGGCCTGTTTCTTTGCCATCGTTTCAATGCGGTCGCTGATGGATAGTTTATCTGTAATGCTTTTAAGGTCTTGGTCGATTTCTTCCAAAATTTTATTATCGCCAATCTTGTATGTTTTCGTTATGGAATTTGTTAGTAGCTTTTTGTATTGTTTTGGATCAGTCTCGTAAATGTTTCTAGTCTTGTCAGCAAAAATGAAAACATTCGGCGACGATTTCGACTTCTTCATATCATTGGATATGAAGAAGTTGAAATCTCTCAAAGTCACAATCTCTCGAACTTATCCCACGCAATCTCGCGCGTGCGGCGATGTCACGTGTGCTGCGATCTCACGCGTGCCACGCAATATAAACAGAAGTTATAGTGAAACTTTTTCAGTTGCCTGATGATCGCTTAACACTTTGAGGCCTGGACCTCTCCCTGTGCTGAATAAAATCGTCCGGCGTTAGCCAGAATAAAATAGTAAAGACTCGTCTTCAGACTTCAAAGTGTTAAAGAGATAGGATTTAACACTTTGAGTCCTGGACCTCCCCCTGTGCTGAATAAAATCGTCTGGCGTTAGCCAGAATAAAATATTAAAGACTCGTCGTCAGGCTTCAAAGTGTTAACGCATGAAACTCGGAGTAGCAATGTTCATTTTTTAAATAAAATCTATCTTGCTCTACCTTCAAAAGTATCGAGCACTCTGTCGTATGTATATATATATATATATATATATATATATATATATATATATATATATATATATAGGGATTTTTGGTGAAGGAAAATTCGAGTGTAGAATATATACATTTTAAGACCAAACCGGGACCAGTTGCGAAAAATGCAACTATACACAGGCCTTCCGGCAGAAATTGAACCCACGACCTTGCGATTCTAGTGCAATGCTCTGACCACTGAGCCACGGAGGCCATTGCCGAGAGCTTGATCGCGAGTTCTGTATATATTAAGGTGGTAATGCCAGGAGAGAATTGGGTTTATTAGAAGTAATATTGGGCATTTCACTCGATTACATAGCATGTTCTAGGGATTTTTGGTGAAGGAAAATTCGAGTGTAGAATATATACATTTTAAGACCAAACCGGGACCAGTTGCGAAAAATGCAACTACACAGGCCTTCCAGCAGGAATTGAACCCACGACCTTGCGATTCTAGTGCAATGCTCTGACCACTGAGCCACGGAGGCCGTTGCCGAGAGCTTGATCGCGAGTTCTGTATATATTAAGGTGGTAATGCCAGGAGAGAATTGGGTTTATTAGAAGTAATATTGGGCATTTCACTCGATTACATAGCATGTTCTAGGGATTTTTGGTGAAGGAAAATCCGAGTGTAGAATATATACATTTTAAGACCAAACCGGGAGCAGTTGCGAAAAATGCAACTACACAGGCCTTCCAGCAGGAATTGAACCCACGACCTTGCGATTCTAGTGCAATGCTCTGACCACTGAGCCACGGAGGCCGTTGCCGAGAGCTTGATCGCGAGTTCTGTATATATTAAGGTGGTAATGCCAGGAGAGAATTGGGTTTATTAGAAGTAATATTGGGCATTTCACTCGATTACAAAGCATGTTCTAGGGATTTTTGGTGAAGGAAAATCCGAGTGTAGAATATATACATTTTAAGACCAAACCGGGACCAGTTGCGAAAAATGCAACTACACAGGCCTTCCGGCAGGAATTGAACCCACGACCTTGCGATTCTAGTGCAATGCTCTGACCACTGAGCCACGGAGGCCGTTGCCGAGAGCTTGATCGCGAGTTCTGGGTGGTAATGCCAGGAGAGAATTGGGTTTATTAGAAGTAATATTGGGCATTTCACTCGATTACATAGCATGTTCTAGGGATTTTTGGTCAAGGAAAATTCGAGTGTAGAATATATACATTTTAAGACCAAACCGGGACTATATATATATATATATATATATATATATATATATATATATATATATATATATATATATATATATATATACACTGATGAGCTGTGGTACAGCGAAACACGTGTCTGTAGATTGAACTATATATATATATATATATATATATATATATATATATATATATATATATATATATATATATATATATATATATATATATATATGTATATATATATGCATATATGTATGTATATATGTATGTATATATATATATATATATATATATATATATATATATATATATATATATATATATATATATTGCCTGACGATCGCCGAAGTGCGTGAAACTCAGAGTAGTGACAGCAAAACTATTTGTCTTTGTTGATTTATTCTCGCTCTACTAGCAATAGTATCGAGCGCTCTTTTAGTTTTATGTCATCACCGTACCATCCGCGGTAATAATTATTGATATATATATATATATATATAAGTAGTGTGCTGCGTAGGCAGTGTTGAAACAACAATCGAAATATGGTATAGTAGGTTAATACTGCCGAAACAGAGAACGTGAGTGGTCTAACGTTTCGAGCGAAGGCCCTTCGTCAGCCTTCGCTCGAAACGTTAGACCACTCACGTTCTCTGTTTCGGCAGTATTAACCTACTATATATATATATATATATATATATATATATATATATATATATATATATATATATATATATATATATATATATATATATATATATATATATATATATATATATATAGTTCAATCTACAGACACGAGTTTCGCTGTACTACAGCTCATCAGTGTAGCTTGGAACAATCTGAATGAATTTCATCAATTACTTATACACATGCGATCGTCGGTGACAACCGCATGTGGGACAGCATTGGTGAAGTACATTCAGATAGCGTGAAGTGCGCATGGGCCCAGAGTGCTCAAACTTCCACAAGGGTAGTGAGCGTTGCATTATCGCTAATAGGTACCCACGGCAACTTCACAGAGTGCTCAACAACACCGAAGTGATGGAGCATGCATAGTTCAATCTACAGACACGTGTTTCGCTGTACTACAGCTCATCAGTGTAGCTTATCATCATCATCATCATCATCATCATCATTTTTATTGAAATCAAAAATTATACAGTAACAATCACTGTCCGCAATTAGCAAAGGCTAGTCGAGGCGAACAGTGATAGATTAGAAAAAAATTTGAAAAATCTCAAGGCTAGATCCAGTAAATAATAGTTATCAATAAGTAACAATATATATACAGTATATATATATATATATATATATATATATATATATACAAACATATATAAACATATATATATATATATATATATATATATATATATATATATACATGCACATATATACACATATATATACACATACATAAAAAATATATGTATATAGGCCTATATATATACATATATCCTGATCAATATTTTCATATATATAATATACGAACTTATACCATATAAAATAATATAAATTCCCATACAATCTGAAATTGGAACAATCTGAATGAATTTCATCAATTACTTATACACATGCGATCGTCGGTGACAACCGCATGTGGGACAGCATTGGTGAAGTACATTCAGATAGCGTGAAGTGCGCATGGGCCCAGAGTGCTCAAACTTCCACAAGGGTTGTGAGCGTTGCATTATCGCTAATATATATATATATATATATTATATATGGGAGATATGATTTTAATTATTCTCCGTTGATTTTACAAACCCATACTGATTAGACTAACTTTTTATCTGTTAATTAGGCGGAATCTATGAAATTCTGTCTAAAATTCAAAATACTGAGAAAGAAGAACAGTCTTCTACAACGACAGAAGACAAAGGTACGGTATATAGATGTTTTAATTTTAAAATATATTCTCCACCTGATCGCAATCCCATATTGATTAGACTACTTTTTATCTGTTAATTAGGCGTTTTGTCTAAAAGCCAAAATATTGAGAAAGAAGAACCGTCTTCTACAACAGCACAAGATAAAGGTACGCTTATTGCTATAGATGTTTTGAATATATTCTCCACCTGATTGCAGTCCTACATTGATTGCAGTCCTGCATTGATTGCAGTCCTACATTGATTGCAGTCCTACATTGATTGCAGTCCTACATTGATTGCAGTCCTACATTGATTGCAGTCCTGCATTGATTGCAGTCCTACATTGATTGCAGTCCTACATTGATTGCAGTCCTACATTGATTGCAGTCCTACATTGATTGCAGTCCTACATTGATTGCAGTCCTACATTGATTGCAGTCCTACATTGATTGCAGTCCTATATTGATTGCAGTCCTACATTGATTGCAGTCCTATATTGATTGCAGTCCTACATTGATTGCAGTCCTACATTGATTGCAGTCCTGCATTGATTGCAGTCCTATATTGATTGCAGTCCTACATTGATTGCAGTCCTACATTGATTGCAGTCCTACATTGATTGCAGTCCTATATTGATTGCAGTCCTACATTGATTGCAGTCCTACATTGATTGCAGTCCTACATTGATTGCAGTCCTATATTGATTGCAGTCCTACATTGATTGCAGTCCTACATTGATTGCAGTCCTACATTGATTAGACTTTTTGTCTGTTAATTATAGGAGGAATTGATGGATTTTTGTTTAAAAGGAAAATTAATGAGGAAATGTCTTTCAAAAAGACAAAAGGTACATAAATGTACTTTATGTTAGTAAAAAAGCAATAGTACTGTTTAGTATTATCAAGAACTCCTAGGATTCTCAAACAGTTTGAATATGCATGCTAATACTTATAATACTCAGAAAAAAACCTTCTTGAGCCTGTCACATGCAATAGCATGGGACGTTATGTAAATTAGCATGTCTACAAACTATATATAATTCAGTTGTTAGGATATAAAAGGCTTTCATAATGATGAAAGCCAACAAAAAGCCTACTAAACTCACCAGGCACCCCACGCATTGGGATGACGCCGTACACAGCATAAATAGAAGCAAAACCAGATCTGAAAATTCATTGTTGCCTGAAGATCGCAAGAGGCGTGAAACTCTGAGTAGCAACTATTCTCAAAGTTAACTGACTATATATATCCAGTCACCAAGAAGTGGTTCGAGATTGATAGAAGATGAAACACTCTTTCGAGTGTTTGATCTAGCTTCTCAAACAAATCAGTATACGAAAAACTGATCAGGTTGAAAGTTGGCAAAATTCTATGCTAATTAAGGGCCTGTTCATATGAGGGATGAATTTTACCAGCCCAGCTAGCCGGGGTGAATTTTAGGGGCTGTTCATATGAGCTGGGCTGGCCCGGCTAACCGGGCTACTGTGGCATAAAATAAATTTGCTATAAATAATTAGTTTAGTTTAGATGTAATAGTTTCTTAAGGAAGATTCTCGTGACACAAATCATCCCGGTTCACCGGGCCAGCCCGGCAAGTTTGTGTTCATATGGAAAAATTTTAGGTTTTTAAATGAAAACCGTTGTTCATCTAATTCTTAAGATCTTAATTATCTATGCAAAATAAACAAGTTGCTGTATGAGTAAATTTTACACACACTCAAGAATAAAATCTTTTGAGGGTTTATTTTAATTGTATTTTGTAATTGAAATCGCTCGATTGAGATGCCATATCAACAACTCGTTTATCGTGTTTCATCAGGGGAATCCAAACACTCGAAAACAATAAAACCACTCGGCGTTCGGCCTCGTGCTTTCATCATGTTTTCTTGTGTTTGGATCCCCTGATGAAACACTCAAACTCGTTGTTGATATATTACATATACGTGTGGGTTTTGGTCTACGAAACGCAAAGAGTGCTCGATAACATATAGTTAGAGCAAATATAGATTTTCGCTTACCTCAAAAGTCTGCAACAGGCTGTTTCATCTAAAAAAGAAGAACTGTTTCATCTGCCTGAAGATTCTTTTTTAGATGAAACAGCCTGTTGCAGACTTTTGATATATATATATATATATATATATATATATATATATATATATATAATTTCTTGGTTATGAGACACAAATCGTCCTATATGCGAGATATGATTTAAATTATTCTCCGCTGCTTTTACAGTACCATATTGATTAGACTAACTTTTTATCTGTTAATTAGGCGTTTTGTCTAAAAGGCAAAATATCGAGGAAGAAGAACCATCTTCTGCAACAGCACAAGATAAAGGTACGGTATATAGGTGTTTTAATTTTTAAATATATAATATTCTCCACCTGATCGCAGTACCATATTGATTAGACTAACTTTTTATTTGTTAATTAGACGTTTTGTCTAAAAGGCAAAATGTTGAGAAAGAAGAACAGTATTCTACAACGGCACAAGATAAAGGTACGCTATAGATGTTTTAAATGTATGTACTCTCCACCTGATTGCAGTCCCACATTGGGTAGACATTTTGTCTGTTAATTATAGGAGGAATTGATGGATTTTTGTTCAAAAGGGAAATTAATGAGGAAGTACAAATGTCTTTCAAAAAGACAAAAGGTATATGTAGATCTGTTAGTATTATCAAGAACTCTAGGATTCTCAAACAGAGGAGTTAAATGTATTTGAATATGCATGCTAATACTTATAAATAATACTCAGAGAAAAAACTTTTTGAGCCTGTCACATACAATAGCATGGGACGTTATGTAAATTACCATGTCTACAAACTATATATAATTTAGTTGTTAGGATATGTAAGGCTTGCCATTATATTTTGTTGGAAAGCCAACAAAAAACTCTACTAAACAACTTTACTAAACTCACCAGGCATAAATAGAAGCGAAACCGCATCTGAAAATTCATTGTTGCCTGAAAATTGCAAGAGGCATGAAACTCTGAGTAGCAACTATTCTCAAGGTTAACTAACTATATAAATATATATATATATATATATATATATATATATATATATATATATATATATATATAATTTGAAATATATGAATTTGAAATATATATATATATATATATATATATATATATATATATATATATATACCATATATATACCCTACTTGCCCCTCTAGCTCAAGTGGCTCATAAATTTGCAATTGTCAAAGAATAACGCCAACTAAATATTCAACTTTGTTTAATCTACACCAATTATAATCATTCTTAAAAATATTTTCTCTACTTTTAAAGTGGTTCTCTGATAAAAAATATTGTTGGCAATGTTTTTGCATAATCCTAAAGATGATATGGTAGTTGGTAATTGTGTAAAGTTTCATTTCAAAATTCAAGAAAAGATGGTATCTTACGTGTAAAGTTTGTACTTTGGAGCGCTGCCATATAAGAGTGGCCGAGCTTGAGAAGAATGACATCATAGACTCAATAACAACAATGACCCTTTTGTTGACAACAACAATGATTTTTGCTACGTTATTAGCGTCTTCAGCTTGAAGTTGGTAAAGTTTTTTCGTATGTTTTTGCTGTACAAGTTGTCGTAAGTTAAACTCAGAGAAAAACTCTGAGCTCCAGATGGGACTCGAACCCACAACCTTCCGAATGCCAGCCGGACGCTCTCACCATTGAGCCACTGGAACTCAGATGGTAGACCGAGGTTCTTTTCGATATTCATAGACCTTATTCAAAAATGGCCGCCAAATTAGAATTCTTTTATGTACTGTATAATAAACGAGCAGGAGTGTTTTATCAGATATAAAGACACGAGGCGAAGCCGAGTGTTTTTATATCTGATAAAACACGAACTGCGAGTTTATTATACGGCTTCAAAAACGAACCACCTGGTAAGTTGATTGGTGGAGTTAGTTTGAAAAATAACCTTGTATAAGCCGAGAAAATCAAAGCTAAAGTTTATGTAAATCAGGAAAAATCTTTATCACATATAAAGATACGATACGGTCATGATTGTCTTTTGTGTTTTCCTCATGAATTATTAATGAGTTTTTGAAGTACTGTTTAATAAACGAGCAGGAGTGTTTTATCAGATATAAAGACACGAGGCGAAGCCGAGTGTTTTTATATCTGATAAAACACTCCTGCTCGTTTATTAAACAGTACTTCAAAAACGAACCACTTGGTAAGTTGATTGGCGGAGTTAGTTTGAAAAATAACCTTGTCTAAGCCGAGAAAATCAAAGCTAAAGTTTATGTAAATCAGGAGAAATCTTTATCACATATAAAGATACGATACGGTCATGATTTTCTTTTGTGTTTTCCTCATGAATTATTAATGAGTTTTTGAAGTGCATATAAATTAGCCCTTATGACCTCGTTTTAAAGTAAAAATTATTTTGAATTTCACACATGAAAACGAGTTCATAAGGGCTAATTTATATGTATATAAAAGAATTTTAATTCGGCGGGCATTTTTGAATAAGGTCTATAATGATCTTTTGTAATAATCTTCTGATATTTATAATGATCTTTTGTTTTTATTGAGTCTATGACATCATAAGTTCTCCTCAACTCATTCTTCAACACGGTCAATACAAATTCGTACGTAAAATACAACTTTGTCAGTTTTGGGAATTTTGAAATGAAACTTTGCACAATTACCAAGTACCGACAATATTGTCATCAGAGAACCACTTTAATCCAGACCTTTATAGGAGTATACACATGCGCAGAAGAGCAGTATATGAACTTGTTAAATGCACTTGTTGACTGGCGACGAGAGAAACATTGAGTTTTATATTTCTATTCTTAACTCTATATAATTATTTTATATTGTAGAATAACTGAAGACGGCTTGAGTTTGTAAAGTTTGGAACATGGTCTCAACTTCGTCACAATGAGTTTGTAAAGTTTGGAACATGGCCTCAACTTCGTCACACTGCAAACACTAGTTTCTTTGCGTCTAAGAACTGTACTAGAAAAATACTGTGTTATATGCTTGTAATTGGGATTATCTGATATTTCTTCTACTTGGAAATACTTGGAAACTTTTATTGCAATATGTAATTTAGCTTTTCATTAGAGAATCGCTGTAATTTGCATTATCTGCATGTGGTGAACTCCGTGGCTTTCAGTTTTTTTTGCAATATAGTAAGATTAAATCATTAAATCAATTGTGGTGCCCTGACGAGTAGTTATTGAGCAGCTGGCTCGTTAGGTAGCTTTATATTCTGGGTGTGGTGGGGATTTTTGTGACACCCGTAGGCCACGGAAACAGAAACGTGGGCTCTGGGAACGAGAATACAAGCGATGTTTTTGACGCCAAGGATTTTGGCAGCTTTCTGACGACATCATGTTTGTGAAGAAAAGCATTGACCATTCCGCAGGTAGATACAATTGTGGTGCCCTGACGTGCTAGCGGCTAGTTCGTCAATCAGCTTTAGAATTTTGCTTGTACGTTTGCGCAGAATTGATACTGAGCCACAGCCACACAACGCCATAGGCTCTGGCATTGTCGCATGGAAGCGATATTTTTGACGCGATGAATTTTGGCGGCTTTTTGATGATCTCCGTGAAGCGAAGCGTTCCGCATGCAGGTAAACACAATTGCACAAAATTGCAGTGCCCTGACAAGTTAGCGGCTAGATCGTCAGGCAGCTTTATACTAAAGTACTCTGACAAGCCAGTCACTACCCTGACGACTTGTTAGGTAGCTTTATATTCGTGGCACCCGTAAGCCAAGAATACAGACTTGTGCTCTGGGAAGGAGAATACAAGCGACGTTTTTGACGCTAAACAGGGCACAGCTCTTCAGCACTTTGTCTGATTCGTTCTTATGCTTCTTACTGATTAAGATTGGAGCTTTCTTGTCTCGCATTTGATTCTTTTAAGAAATTCAAGGTCCAAAAGCTACCTTCTTCGCAGGCGTTTTTCTTTTTTGTTGCTCAGGCTGATGCGATTTGGGACACGGGCGGTAGACGCGTACGGTAACGATTGCGGGCGCCCCCTTATGAAAGAGGTTGGAAAGGAAACAGAAAGAAACGCCTGGACGTGGTAGGACCAAGGCTTTGGAGGAGTGGAAAATCACGAAAAATGGAAAACTCTTACTTGCCAGAAAATGTAAAAAATCAAATCACGAAGGATTGAAGAGTTTTTAAGCAGTTCTTCATAAATTCAAGGACTTTAACGTCTTGGAATTTTGGGGTTTTTTTTGTGTTTTTTTTTGAAATTCAAGTGCTCCCAAGGATATTCAAGTTCTGGACGAACTTTGAATACAGTTTTTGTGGTCACTCCCTCGCTACGATATCAACAACTAAACTAAACTAGCGTTATTTATACTGGATAACCCTATCAGTTATAGCTAACTGTTCTCCCTAGTGGTCTAATAAGGGCCATCCCTTATTGGTCCAGTTTTACTACAGGAGGAAACCGGAGTACCTGGAGGAAACCTGCGGTGTTTGGTAGAGTCAAAATGGAAGACTCTTCTCACATGCGACCAAGGCGAAATTTTGATCAGATAACTGAGCTGAGCAGGTATCGAACCCAGATCGCAGAGGTGAAAGGCATGTGCGCTCACCACTGTGCCACCAACACCACAACACTCGTCGACTAATTGTACACACGTAAAAACGCCCGGGTTGTTCGAATACTTGCAAGCAAGTTGTTACAAGGCTGTTCCAACAAACCGTGACCGGAGATGCATTTGCACTGGTTGTTCCCAGTTCGTTAACAAGCCTGTAACAGGTTGCTGACAACTTGTAACAACAACTTGTTAGCGCTCTGCACTTAATAACCAGTTCCTACAAGGTTGACAACAACAAGTTAGCTTGTATCAGCTTGATAAAATCACAACTTGTTATAACATGTTGCTGCAAGCTTGTTGCGAACATATTCTGTTACGCGTGTACTTCTCTTTTTCACCGACTGTAAATGCGCATTTGTTTTCGTCGACCCCGCTCTTGTTTTTGCGTTTACGCAAATGTGTAGCGCTATATCACCAGCATGGATGTGTTTCTATTTGTTTGTCACACAGGTCGCCCAAGCGCGCGATATGACAAGCGACCAGTAAACTCGTTCTAGGGCCACCGTGTTTAGCACTTTTAAAAGCACTTTTTTGACACATGTCACGGATCACCAGTTTTGGTAATATTTAAGTACATTTTTCATTGAGGGGTGAAATGATAGTTCAACAGTTGCATCGCTTTCTCGATCGTATCACAATCATAATATTGTGGCTCTGAAGGGACATACTTTAATACATAATTTTTTTTAAATATATTTAATAATATATTTAATTTGCAAACAATTACACAAAGTTAAAAACGCCAAATTTCGACTTGTGTAACTCGACTAAAACTCGAAATTTCGACTTTAGTAATATAAAGAGCAAAATTACTTGAATACGATTGGTTAATGAAGAAGGCATTTTTTTTGTGTAATTCAGGGCAAAATTACTTGCACTTGATTGGTTGGTGATCAGCAATACTTGCATGTGATTGGTCGCTTTGTTACTTAGCAACAGGGAACCTCAAAAGACTGATTTTTTTCAACAAATCTGCAAGGTTTTTTGGTCTGAAAATGCTTTTTTGTTTACTTTGAATTAATTTAAACTATTGAAGGAGTGTAAACTATTAGTGAAAATAAGTACACTAGAAATTTTACGAACTTTGGCCTGTTTTTACAAAAAGAAGCTACATGCACAGCGATAGAGCAAGGGAAATTTGGAATGTTGCTGAGCACCGACCGTGATAAGGTACATGTACGTCGACATTTTCTGGATATAGCTAGCTTTTGAATAATTTTGCCCGCTATATTATTAACACCTAATCGCACGAGTTCTCGTAAAATTAAGGTTTAATTTCACCCGTGTTTTCAAAATCTGACAAATTACCCTCGTCGCTTTGCGACTCGGGCAATTTTGTGAAATTTTGAAAACACTCGTGAAATTAAACCTTAATTTTCCTCGGCCCCATGCGATTATACCTATACATATATTATCTAGAAATTTCAACTTATAACTCGAAATTTCGAATTCTATATATATTAACTAGAAATTGCAACTTATATAACTCGAAATTTCGACTTATATATCTCGAAATTTCGAATTCTATATTAAGGTTTAATTTCACGAGTGTTTTCAAAATTTCACAAAATTGCAGGTTTCTTTGAAAACACGAGTGAAATTAAACCGTAATTTTACGAGAACTCGTGCGATTATGTGCTAATAATAGAGTGGGAAAATTATTCAAGAGCTATGTTATGTCCAGAAAATGTCGAAGCACATGGATGTACCTTATCACGGCCGGTGCTCGGGAACATTCCAATTTTTCTCGCTCTATCATTGTGCCTGTTGCTTTCTTTTTGTAAACACAGGCAAAAGTTCGTAAATTTTCTAGTGTATTCATTTTCACTAATAGTTTACACTCCTTCAATAGTTTAAATTAGTTCAAAGTAAACAAAAAAGCATTTTCAGACCGAAAAACCTTGCAGATTTGTTGAAAAAAAGTCAGTCCTCTGAGGTTCACTGTTGCTAAGTAACAAAGCACCCAATCACATTGCAAGTACTGCTCATCAAGGAACCAATCAAGTGCAAGTAATTTTGCCCTGAATTACAAAAAAATGCCCTCATTAGCCAAACGTATTCGAGTAATTTTGCCCCGTATATTATTAAACGAGAAATTTCAACTTATATAATTTTAAATTTCAACTTGTACTCGAAATTTCAACTTATAACTCGAAATTTCGGCTTATATATCGAAATTTCAACTTATAACTCGAAATTTCGAAATTCAAAATTAAAAACTAGAAATTTGTATAGGAAATCGAAGGGGGCCGAGGAAAATTACGATTTAATTTCACGAGTGTTTTCAAAATTGACCGAGTCGCGAAGCAACGAGGGTAATTTGTAAGATTTTGAAAACACGAGTGAAATTAAACCTTAATTTTACGAGAACTCATGCGATTAGGTGTTAATAATATAGCGGGCAAAATTATTCAAGAGCTATGTTGTGTCCAGAAAATGTCGAAGTACATGTACCTTATCACGGTCGGTGCTCGGCAACATTCCAATTTTTCTCGCTATATCACTGTACCTGTTGCTTTCTTTTTGTAAACACAGGCAAAAGTTCGTAAATTTTCTGGTGTATTCATTTTCACTAATAATTTGCACTCCTTCAATAGTTTAGTTTAGTTTAGTTTAGTTTAGTTTAGTTTAGTTTAGTTTAGTTAACTTTGTCCTGATAATATCTTCTTATTCTATAATATCTTCTTATTCTATAATATCTTCTTATTCTATAATATCTTCTTCAGGACACACATTTCTAACAGTAAATTGTATTACTGAAGTGTTATTATCCTGATTAAAAATTCGTATAAATAAAAAACCCCACTTAAATGTACCAACAAAGGTAATACAAGGCAAGAATACCGCAACAGCTACTAAAGCCAATTATATAATTACTGCGGATCGTTTTTGCTGCCGAAGGCAGCTCACTAATCTTGACATGGGTTGCTTGTGTCTCATGTCCAGACCTCTTTGCCGAGTTATGTATGGTCAACGAAATCTCGATTTTAAGAGTTTGTTGACCGTTTTATGACGTCATGTGACGTAGACGTTTCTTCCTTACAACTTGCATCATCACATACGCCAGAAGGATTTGCTCTGATAAATTGTATGTACGTTTGAAGTTTGTCAACACCACGACGGCGATGGAATTCTGAACTGGCCATGCCAGTGATGCCACGAATCAAGCCGGGTCAAATGTTTAGTGTTCTCGTTCACTAACTTCACTTGTCAACTTTGTCAACTGTCCTATACAATTTCAGGGAGGAGAGATTATCTTGTCGAGGTAAGATATCAATTTCTACAACTGACAACAAACTGTGTTTTTTGGTAGGAGATTTTACAGTTGTTTTCTTCTATCTTTAGGTGTATATTGCCAATATTAGTGTTGGTTGACTGGGTTCATTGTGTTTGTGCTGATCAGCATTCTGATCAGGATCAGACGCTACTATACTATCTGCGTGTGTGTATTTTGACTTATACAAATTCTGCAAAATAATCTGATGGGCTCAATGGTACATTGCTCTATAATTTTATTATAGCTCTAGATTTGTCAAAACATATTAAGCACTTACATTGGCAGTTTTGCCACAGCATTAGAGCAAGAGACATAATTATTTAATATTTGTATATTAATTGTGATATCAAGTCAAGCGATAAGTTATAGTAACTTGTAGTTTTCAATTATATAATTAAAAAATATAGAAGAGATGTGTAAATACTCTGGCTATTGTAATTAATTTTACATTTTTGGACTTCCCAGTCTTCTTCACAGGTAATTCTGTGGGCTCTTATGGTGAAAAGGTGAGAAAAAATTGGATGGAGTGGGCAATCTTGGGTGGAGCTGGCAATCTCGAGTGGAGTGGGCAATCTCAGGTGGAGTGGGCAATCTCGGGTGGAGTGGGCAATCTCAGGTGGAGTGGGCAATCTCGGGTGGAGTGGGCAATCCCAGGTGGAGTGGGAAATCTTGGGTGGAGTGGGCAATCTTGGGTGGTGTGGGTAATCTTGGGTGGAGTGGGCAAGAAGGGTGTCACATTGGTCATGGACTGCAGATATTTGCCTGTGGAGTAGGCTAAAGGTTTTGTCCGTTTCGAGGCAGCACTTCACTTGCAGTAGTAACTTCTAGTTTACAAATATTATAACAACGACGTGAACAGAAATACATGCACAAGATAATACAAAAACAATGAATCTAACGTAAAGTAAAGGATAAAAGAAAAAGGTTTGTTGAAAAAAGGTCAGTTCTCTGAGGTTCACTGTTGCTAGGTAACAAAGCGACCAATCACATGCAAGAACTGCTGATCGAGGAACCAATCAAGTGCAATTATTTTTCCCTGAATTACAGAAAAATGCCCTTTTCATTAGCCAATCATATTCGAGTAATTTTGCTCTGTATATTATTACAACTTATAACTCGAAATTTCGAATTCTGTATATTAACTAGAAATTTCAACTTATAACTCGAAATCTCGCAACCTCGTACCCAGGCTTTTCGTTCCCGGGCATGGGCTGGTCACGTTCCTCCCAGAATCTGGATATACTAAGGGGGGGGGGGGGGGGGGGGGGGGGTTCGTTTTTCCACGATCGTATTTTGTTTTTATCATGTCTGGATTCCACTGTCCAAAAGAGTATTTATACAAATGTTAATTTAAAACCAAAGCAAGTCACCTGCTTAGAGCCGCTTTTTAATCGAAGAGATACAGTCGCTGTATTGCCTACAGAACATGGGAAATCGCTGATTTACCAACTGCTTCCTTCCCTGCTCACTGAGAGAAATTTATACCTGCAGAGGCAATCATGTCGAAGCTCGTCAATCATTCCTTCTGCTGTTGTGTTCGTCGTTTGGCCGCTGAACTCGCTCATTGATGATCAGCTCAGGAAAATAAATGAGTGTAATGAAGTATTAAACACGGCTGCCGTTCTTAAGGTTATTAATCGAGTAGAGTCAGTAACTGGCGACCTAAGCGATATTTTTGCAGTCAGTTAATACATCGCAAATCTTGAGACACAAGCGGCAGCACGAACGTGGAATTCCCTCACTGTAGAACTTTTTCGGTGTATTAAACTGTTTCGACAATCAAGCCAGGTTAAATGATACGAAATGATATGTGATCTCGTGTCGCGTAAACCGAAACCATACCACAAGACAATACGTACTTACCATCCCCTCCCTAATTAACGGTATTTAAAACCTCCCAGATTCTGGGAGGCACGTGACCAGCTCATGTCAAGGTAATTTCGCTCGACGAGTTCGCGAGGGCGGGAGCGAAAAGCCTGGGTACGAGGTTGGAAATTTCGAATTCTATATTAACTAGAAATTTCAACTTATAACTCGAAATTTCGACTTATATATTAACTAGAAATTTCAACTTATAACTCGAAATTTCTAATTCTATATTAACTAGAAATTTCAACTTATAAACTCGCAATTTCGATTTATATATTAACTAGAAATTTCAACTTATAACTCGAAATTTCTAATTCTATATTAACTAGAAATTTCAACTTATAAACTCGCAATTTCGACTTACATATTAACTAGAAATTTCAACTTATAACTCGAAATTTCGACTTATATAACTTGAGATTTCAACTTATACTCGAATTTCAACTTTTTAATTCGAAATTTTCAGTCCGGGTTTTATGGGTACATTCGGGAAAAATATGAGTTACTGAGGATTTTAAGGATACACTTGGAAACGAAGACTCTGTTTTGAGCGTACACTTATGGAAATGAGGAGCCAGGGGGGATGAGGGTGCACACTTGGAAGAAATGAGGGAACTAACAACGTATGCTCCCCGCTTAGCTCCCAACTTAGCTCCCAACTTTCCCACTGATCTCAATGCGGACTCCAAGAGAGCTGCGCTGCTTGACGTTCAAAAGTTTCCATTTTGTGCGAATGTAAACAGTTTACTTTTCCTTGGCAAAAACAAGCCTTTAGCTTAAACATTTCCCTGTTCTGAGGCTCTAAGCCGAGATATTTAGTCCCCCATACAGTTTATACTGCTTTTGAAGGCATTCCGTTCCAGCTAATAAACCCGGCAAACTGTCTGCTGAAATAAGCACAACCACCAAAGGTGCATGAAGGAACCACGCAACGCACAGTGCCAAACCACGAACTTCGCCCACTAACTTGTATTTATAATTTGATTGTTGGGTTGTGAGTAAAAAGTGCCGGCGTATTTTTTTCAATGGAAAAGCTGAAAAATGTCATTTTGTGTTCATGCGAACGACCACTGACCAGTCTGTGCTAAAATATTGTTTCAATTGAGTTTCTTAGTTTCACCAATTCATTTGATGGAAACTTCCTGCTTTAGTTTGAATTTGATTGGTTTCTGGTTTTTGAACAACCAATAGGAAATAGGATTGTTAGTCAAAAACCAATCAAATTCAGAGCAGGAAGTTGTTCAACGAACTTCATCAAATGAATGGATCAGGTTGAGGAACTGAATTGATATTTGAAACACCGTTTTAGGAACGATATCTTTAAACGACAGCTTATAACACAGCAAGGACTTAAATATGTCCGTGTTGAAGCAAAAACAAAAATTAATGGTGAAATATCCTCCGAAGTTGATCAGTAGTTTCTCGCGACCCATTGTTGTTTATTAGTAGTTTTATCATTAACTGATCAATCAATGACTTGCCGTTTTTGCATGTTTTCCCTTTGTAATTTCTCTGCATGGGTTGTTTCTCTCGAGTGTATAGTGATATCAGGAGGGTCGTTAGGTGTTGCTCGGTTAAAACAATTAACTTTCGGTTAGATTTCTCAAAAAAATCGCAGATAAATTCAAACATGTTCGAAAAAAATTGCTCTTGCATCTCATTGTCATACCCAAACCCACGCGCTCCCCATATACTCACTGGGAAACGAAGAATCTGTATAGCGTTCACGAAGCCTCTCCTGCATGCACACTCACTTCACAGGAGAGCTTGCACTTAGACTAAATCACAAGTAAGCTGTGTTCGATATATATATTAACAACACAGTCATAAAAAAAGAAATACGCCACCTTCGTCTATAACAGTATATTCAGAGGTTGAGGTTCGACTTCACTACTGTCGAGTACAAGTTAGAAAAATTCTTTCAATAACAACAGTCGAACAGATAGATGTTATTTTTATTTTTTATGTCATTGAGAAAACATGCAAAAAGAATAACAGGGTACTGTCTTGCTGATCTTTTTTGTCTTAAAAACGAAGGCAATGTGACGCGGCCAACATCGTGGGCACAAATATATAGCGAGTACATGCAGTGGAAGGTAATTCTTGCTGCACAGCAGCCGAAAAACAAGCAGATTTTTCGTGAGATTTTTCTAAGCCAACTAACCAGGCTAGTCTTTTGACTATTTTAGTTGGCTTTTTACCAAAAAAAAAATTCAATATTCTTCTTGTTAATTAATTAATTTTAAAAAAATTATGGTAATAAAGATTCTTCTTCTAAATCGACGATATGCATCAATTCCCCCAGCCCAGCATGACTCTCCAATAACATGATAGCTTGATACAGTGATCAATACACCGAATTGGAGTTGGGAACTCCAGCTTGTCCATCGTTGATTTACTGCGGTTGCCGTGACCAACAATATACAGGTAAGTACTGAAATCATGTGATACAATAACGAGTGTATAATAGTCTAAAGTCGGTGCTGAATTTTTTGCGCAAATTTTCATTTCTATTGTGTGAAAATTGCCCAGTAAATTTCTAGAATATATATAGTATATTGACGCTCTAACCATTGAGCAATTGAGGCTCGGGTATAAAGATGATTAATGATTATAAGACATCATTTCTATATCACATTTAATACAAGGGGAATAGTATATAGCAAAGCTGTTGGCGAATGATGTAGGGAAGGAAATACTTGCCAAGGTAGACAGATAGTTAGCAGAGGGGTCCAACTGGACTGTTGGGTAAATCCAACGTAAAATGTGCTTAATTTTTCTTCATTACATTACTTTTAAAAGATATTTCTATTGTAAAAAAACTTTTTCCAGTATAACTTGTCTATCACACTATTGAATTTACAATAAATATTTTATGTAGGTATTAAAAAGTTACATGCATCTTTATTATTTAGTTCTATTTCGTATATCATTTCAGCTAATAATGAAATTTGCTCAACTTCCGAAAGAGGCCAAAGTGGAAACTTGGATTGGTTTAAGATTTTCCTTCGTCCTTGATGCCGTAAAGATGCTTGGCAATGCCAAATATATACCATTAAAAGGAAACTTATTCTTATACCTACAAATGCATGTCAATCCACAATCGTGTATATTCCAAAGAAATATGACAATATTTGGAATAGGCAGTCGGAAAACGTATTTAATATATTGGATACAAATGGATCCATGGGGAAAATACCTCAAGCGAGTAAATTATCTTAAAATACCCGTTGAGGTTTTATTTTGTTTTGTTTTGTTTTGGGTTTTTGTATCCAATGCATATTTCAGCTGTACGTGTTTTGATATTACACAGACTTGCGTTAGTTATTTTTGAAAGTCGATGTGGTTATATGTTTTGAGTTTTCTGAAACTTTAGCGAAACACAAGTGAGACGTATATAGCATTCTTCTCGGTAGATTTTCTGAATAGAACTATGGAGTCAGTGCTTTTCGTTTTGGAACCGACTTTTTTGATCAGTCTATTTGATAAGGTTATCATCTCCCCTTAAACTCATCCGATCAAGTTCTCAAAATGTAGTAAAGGAGCGAAAAGGTAGTCTGATAGAATTCGAGACCGACCTTTTCGACAGACTTTCAAGTGTTGGGGGGTGAGGTAAAGGGTCAAACATCCCCTACACCTCTTCCCCTAATTGAACTCTCAACATCGAGTATTCGAGCACGTTGTTGGCCATCCATTATATGAACAACAGGAGTATATCTGCTTGGTAAGTAAAACTGATTTTCAGTGATTCTAACAATTAGATTAGTCATAAGTTAGAACAAAGAAAGAGGTACTGATCGAACTTATGTTTGCGTTAAGGACGGGGTTAAGTTTAGAAATTAGAAGACTTTCCCTCAGTAAGAGTTCAAATATAGAAGTGGGAGAAGCCGTAAGTATTTTAAAATCAGAGGGAGCAACAGGATGATCAGTTTTGAGTTTGTGAGAAAGAACACTTGACATGACTGACACAGAACGCTGCTTTCCAGTCAACGGCGAAACACCCATATGTTCTACATATGATGGCTTACAAGAGTTTATAAAAAGCGATATTAAACTGAGTGGGAAATGGCTGTCGATAGGCGGAGAGACGAAAGAGTTTCTTCACGGCGATTTTTCGTTGAAATAGCAAGGACGTACGAACCAAATGATAGTCATAAGCAAAGACAATGAAGAAGATTATTTAGTAAATAGCCTTAAACGCTATTCTAATACGATGGACAGCGAAAATCAGGATATCGATAGCGAAGCATGCGGGGGAAGAAAGGCTCGAGCACGTGACTGATGTTGTTGTCGACAAAGAGTCTGAAGACGAAAATAGTGATAGTGGGGAATGCTATCAGGTTGAAATAAATAAAATTTTGACTGTGATTTCAGAAATTAAACAGGAACAAGAGAAGGAAAGACAAAATGACATTTTGCGAGCGGCAGAGTCAGAGGCGAAAACTAAAGCTTTGATCGAAGAACAAAACAAGATGGCGGCCGAAATACGATCATTAAAATCAACCGTCGAAGAACTTGTAAACGAGAACAAAAGCATAAAAATGGTTTTAGATGAAACAAGACGAGTGGGTCAAAGTCGTAGCGAAAACAAGCACAAATTCAAAAAATGATCAGAAATCTACAATCTCTGTCCAAAATAGCTTCTCACTACTTGAGAATGACGATGACGAGTACACAACTTTCCAGTTATTGTCGAAAGTGATGAAAAAACGGAAATTGTGAGTCGTCATACCGAAGAAAATAGTTCAAACCAAAAGCCAAAGCCTGGAAAAAAGAGCAGGAACCTTGGAAATGTTAAGAACACACAAGCCCTACTAGACTCAGCCAAACCAAATGAGAAGAAAATGTCCCTTGTGATTGGTGACTCAATGGTCAAGAATATAAATAGCAAGAAGATTGAAAGGGCTGCTGGAAACAAATCAATCTGCCATTCGTACAGTGGAGCAAAGATTAAACACATCGAAGAGAAGTTCAAGAGTCCAATTGATGGGCAGTATGACAATGATTTGGACTAATGATTTGGTCCATGATGATACCGAGAAAGTGGAAGGTTGAGGAAGTGAAAACCCATACAAAGAAGATTGCTGTCTCGAGTGTAATCAAGAGGTATGATGATAGGGTTAAATCTAGTAAAATAACCCATTATAATGAATTATTAGAAAACATATGCTCCAAGCGTAATATTGAATTTATAAATAATAACAACATAGATGAATCTTTTCTAAATGGCTCAAATTTACATTTAAACCGGTCAGGGGATAAGGCACTTGGCAGTGCATTCTGCTCATACGTAAAGTCACTTAGGATTAGAGCCCCCAGCACTGTGTCGGGTTCTTTAAATAATAAGAATGATCATTTTTTTCGTCAAGTTTATGGTCATCGAAACAGAGAGTGGACGGTGTATCTCAACTATGTCAGACAGATGATGAAATAATACTTAGTGATGATTTTAGAAATGTGAGTAACGATTTTTACACTTGTTTGAACTCAATCCCTAAAGAAAGAGGTTTTAAAATGGCTTTTCTAAACATTGTTAGTTTTCCCAAAAAATTTGATGAAATAAGATATTCAATGTCAAACGAATACATTGATCTTATTGCCTTCAATGAAACACGCCTCGATTCAAGTATAACTGATAAAATGATTCATGTTTATGATTATGATATTATTAGGAAAGATAGATCAAGAAATGGGGGTGGAGTTTATATCTACTTGCGTAGCTCCATCAACTACAATATAAGAAATGATCTGATTCCCTCTGAACTAGAGGCTGTTTGTGTTGAAATTATTAAGCCACATAGCAGACCATTTCTTGTTACAACAGTTTATAGACCACCCAATGCATCATCTGAATTTTTTTATCATTTGGAAAAATTAATCAAAACTATTGATGATGAAAATAAAGAAATGTATACTATATTCTGGGTGATCTAAACTGTGATATGCTAAAAACAGATAAAGATTCAAATGTGCGAACAAAGAAAATTGAATCTTTATATGAATTGTATCAATTGTCACAATTGATCGATAAAGCTACACGAATAACTATGACAACCTCCAGCCTAATTGATCATATAGTAACTAATACACCAGAGAAAGTTTCTGATTCTGGTGTTATCCATACAGGTATAAGCGACCATAGTTTAGTATTTGCAATCTGGAAAATTTCTGTTATTAAAAAACACGAGAACACTGTTGAGATTAGAAATATGAAAAAATTTGATAACCAAGAATTTGTTGAGGATCTGATGCGACAACACTGGAAAAACGTGTATTTCTTCTCTGAAAATCCAAATGCAAAGTGTGAAATTTGGAAGAAATTATTCTTAGAGGTCCTAGACAAACATGCACCACTCCAACACAAAAAGATTAGAGCTAAAAGAGTTCCTTGGATTACAAGTGCTATAAAGCAACTTATTAATGCAAGGAACAAACTAAAAAGAAAAGCCATTATTACAAACCTCGAAACTGATTGGTTAAATTATAAAACAACAAGAAATAGAGTGAATATAGAGCTAAGAAATGCCAAGAAAGATTATTATTCCACGAAAATTGCTGGTGAAAAATGCAATCCTAAAGAGGCTTCGAAAACTATAAACAGTTTATTAGGTAGGCAAAACAAACCAACAGTGGTGAATGAGCTAAAACTAGGTGAAAATAGTCCTTTAATAAGTCCTAAAGATATTGCAGAGGGCTTTAATGATTATTTCTCAAATATTGGCCCTGATTTAGCTAGCAAAATTGATACTTCAAATCACAACTTTGAAACGTATGTTGAGAATACAAAATCAGAATTCGCTGCATTCCGGTCGGTTACTGTCAGTCATGTCTACCATCTCTTGAATGGTCTTTCTAGTAATAAAGCCACTGGTGTTGATAAGATTTCTTGTAAAATTATTAAAATAGCTGCACCTTCCATCTCAGATTCACTGACACATATTTTTAATCAGGCAATTGCTCTATCCTCTTTCCCTGATCAAATGAAAATGGCTAAAGTAATACCTCTCTAAAAAATGGTCAACGAAATGTGCCAGTAAACTACAGACCAATTTCAGTTTTGCCTGTAATTAGCAAAATCATGGAACGAATTCTGTATGATCAATTGTATAATTATTTAACGACGTTTGGACTTCTAAGTGATCGTCAATTTGGTTTTCGAAAATTTCATTCAACAGCTACAGCAATACTAGATTGTACGAATAATTGGTATATAAATATAGACAGGAAAATGTTTAACCTAGTAGTCTTAATTGACTTAAAAAAAGCATTTGATACTGTTGATCATCAAATTCTGTTAAGAAAATTGGAGCTCTATGGGATAAAAGGTCAAGCTCTAACTTTTCTCAGATCTTATCTCTCAAATCGAAATCAAAAATGCCAAATAAAAGGATCTATTTCATCAGAGAAATTGATTAAATGTGGCGTACCACAAGGCTCTATTTTAGGACCACTATTCTTTCTATTATATATTAACGATTTGCCTCAATGTCTATGTAAAACAAAACCTAGGATGTTTGCTGACGACACAAACCTGACTGCTTCTGGAGACACTATAACTCAACTTGAAGCTGCAGTGAATTCTGATTTGGAAAGCCTTAGAATATGCTTAATCGCCAATAAACTTAGCCTAAATGTAGCTATAAAGACTGAATTTATGTTAATTGGTTCAATACAAATGATAAGAAGTATTTCAAATTTGCAACTAAATATTGAAATTCTAAACAAACCTGTTCAACAAGTTTATGCTTGGAGTGACAGTTGACCAGCATTTGTCTTGGAAGAGAAATACTGAAAATATTTGCAAGAAAATAACAGCAGGAATCTCGGCCCTTCGACGTTTAAAAGATTTTGCTGATAAGCAAACACTTCTTTCTGTATATCATGCTATTGTTCGCCCATATTTCGATTATTGTTGTGAAGTATGGGATGTGTTTGGTGAAACACAATCAAAATGACTCCAAAAACTCCAAAATAGAGCTGCTCGAATTATTATGAGTATGAGCAATGACATAGATCATTCTGTTGCTTTAAAAGCGTTGGTCTGGGAGCCACTTAATACAGAAAGGAAAAAAGCTAAAGCAAAAATGATGTACAAATTATTAAATAAACTGGGTCCTGAGTCACTCACTAATCTTTTCACATATAAAGGTGAGAAGACACATTATAATCTTCGTGACATTTCCAGTAGTCTTTCTTTACCACAACCGCGTACAAATAGTATGAAAAAAAGTTTCATGTATGACGGAGCATACCTTTGGAATTCGGTTCCAAAGGAAATTAAGGAAAGCAAATCACTTTCCTCTTTTCGAAAAAAAATCGCTACTCACTTTGATAGTTAATGTAAATAGACATACCTGTAAATAGATTACTAATACTATATCTTACATCTTTATACTATAAACTTAATGCTATATCTTGTATCTTGGTACCATATCTTATACAGTATAAGATATGGTATTGGGATATGGGATATAGTATTGGGTTTATAGATGCAGATCTTAATACTATATTTTGTATCTTAATCTTTATACTACTGTGTATTTTATATCTTGTAAATAGCTTTTAAATACTATAATTCTACAGTTCTTTTGTACACGCCCCCCGCGGAAATCAGCTTCGGTTGACGGGGTCAGCGTGTTTAAATAGAGTTTTCCATCCATCCATCTATCTATCTATCTATCTATCTATCTATCTATCTATCTATCTATCTATCTATCTATCTATCTATCTATCTATCTGTCTGTCTGTCTGTCTGTCTGTCTGTCTGTCTGTCTGTCTGTCTGTCTGTCTGTCTGTCTGTCTGTCTGTCTGTCTGTCTGTCTGTCTGTCTGTCTGTCTGTCTGTCTGTCTGTCTGTCTGTCTGTCTGTCTGTCTGTCTGTCTGTCTGTCTGTCTGTCTGTCTGTCTGTCTGTCTGTCTGTCTGTCTGTCTGTCTATCTATCTATCTATCTATCTATCTATCTATCTGAGATACGTGTGTGTATGTGTCGGCGTGTTTGTGTGTGCAAGCGTCTTGTGTCAGTCATATCAAGTGTTCTTTCTCACAAGCTCAAAACTGATCATCCTGTTGCTCCCTCTGATTTTAAAATACTTACGGCTTCTTCCACTTCTAAATTTGAACTCTTACTGAGGGAAAGTCTTCTAATTTCTAAACTTAACATTTCGATTAGTATTTTTACATTAGTATTTAGGCAGTGGTTGACTCGAAAGCCATATTCTATTTACGGTCACCGCCTTCATAAGTTATCAAAGTTGTTATTATTGTTAGTTTTCCTAAGTGATTGTATTTTTCCTATTGCACGCAGGTTATTAAAAATGAAGTTTTCTTCACTGTTTCGGTAAGTATCATATAACATGTTATTCATTCTCCTTTAATAAACGTATCAGAAGTGAAAATAAGTGCATGATAAATGTACTTTACTTTACTTTACTTTACTTTGCTTTGCTTTGCTTTGCTTTGCTTTGCTTTGCTTTGCTTTGCTTTGCTTTGCTTTGCTTTGCTTTGCTTTGCTTTGCTTTGCTTTGCTTTGCTTTGCTTTGCTTTGCTTTGCTTTGCTTTGCTTGCCTCTCATATTTTTAACTTCTTTTGTTTTCAGACTAATTCCTAAATTTGCTTCAGTACGTGTAGGACCAGGCTTTGGATCTGGTTTTGGATCTGGTTTTGGACCAGGTTTTGGAGCTGGCTTTGGATCTGGTTTTGGACCAGGTTTTGGACCAGGTTTTGGATCTCGTTTTGGACCAGGTTTTGGAGCTGGTTTTAGACCTGGTTTTGGACCAGGTTTTGGATCTGGTTTTGGATCTCGTTTTGGACCAGGTTTTGGAGCTGGTTTTAGACCTGGTTTTGGACCAGGTTTTGGATCTGGTTTTGGATCTGGTTTTGGACCAGGTTTTGGACAAGGTTTTGGATCTAGTTTTGGAACAGGTTTTGGACCAGGCTTTGGATCTGGTTTTGGATCTGGTTTTGGACCAGGTTTTGGAGCTGGTTTTAGACCTGGCTTTGGACCAGGCTTTGGATCTGGTTTTGGACCAGGTTTTGGATCTGGTTTTGGACCCGGTTTTGGAACAGGCTTTGGATCAGGTTATGGATCTGGTTATGGATCTGGTTTTGGATCTGGTTATGGATCAGGCTTTGGATTTGGTTATAATGGATCCGGTTTTGGATCTGGTTTTGGACCAGGTTTTGGATCTGGTTATGGATCTGGTTATGGATCAGGCTTTAGATCTGGTTTTGGACCAGGCTTGGGATATGGTTTTGGACCAGACTTTGGATCTGGTTTTGGACCAGGCTTTGGATCTGGTTTTGGACTTGTCTTTGGAGCTGGCTTTAGAGCTTCTTTCAGTGGACGTGGCGTCGTTGTCAGTAGTGCTGGTAAGTACAAATGTACACACAGTTCCAATAAATTTATGGTTTAAAGTGCATGTATATATTAACTCTTTCTCACTCAGAGTTTCTCAATTGACGAGAATTGAACATCAAACAGAGTAAACTTCTAGCGGTTAAGCTTCTAGATCTTGTACACATTTTAGTATACATGGCAGTAACGTAGCCATGCTTGCTAATGTGTCTGTGTGAAAATTCTGATTGCTTGCAATAGTGACTGACTTTTTGTTTGTTTGTTTATTTGTTTGTTTGTTTGTTTGTTTGTTTGTTTGTTTGTTTGTTTGTTTGTTTGTTTGTTTGTTTGTTTGTTTGTTTGCTTGCTTGTTTGTTAGTTGGGCTGGCAACGTGGAAAATAGCGCGGGAGTATTGTTGCAACGAAGAGTCACGCACATTGACTGAAACTGACAAAGGTACTAAGATATACTGCTCTGTATACTAATAATATTAGTAAAAATACAATGGTTTAAAGTTAAGAATTATCTGAATACGCATGTTTATAAGAACATCCTGTGTTTATATAACCTGATGCAAACACTGGAAAGAGTTTGGCAGAACTCTAAAGTACTTTATGTAAAGTAAAACCTCGCAACTCCCTTTCGTGTTTCTTGCAGCTTTAACATTGAATTTGTTGCTGTTTATTTTTTAGATGGTTCCAAAACAACTACCGTGACGATGAAAACGATCTCCAGTAAGCCTTTATACTACACTTTTAACTTTTATAATCTAAGGTTAAAATATTTTACTTTTTATATTGTAGATACAGTGAAGTGTGAGGGTTCTCTTAAAGGGGAGAAAAAGAAAAAAGATAGCGTTGAAAAAAACAATTAAAGCAAAAGAAAGAAAAGACAAAAAACATTAACTAAAAAAATATGGCAAGGGAGTTGTCGAGATTGATCCATTTACGACGACAACTGAGAAAAATATTTAAAGCGCATATAAACCCAAAATTTTTATTATCTAAATACGTTCTACCTTTAGCAAATAGTTGAACAACGAAATATTTTTTAGATTGGAGCAACCTTTGCTTTAATAGAGATTTTTGTTTTCAAAATGGTAATGAGATGACGCCAAATTAGTCATCATTGTCTATACAATATTTATTCGCAGGAGTGACATGACCCAATTCTTTCATTAATGGTGTGTTTGAACAACATGTTCCATATTATATGAGTTTTTCCAACAAGTTTTTCCGTCACTGGGAACGCATTTGCCCTTGTTGTTTTGTTTGTTAACAAGCCTGTAGCAGGTTGCTGACAACTTGTAACAATTAGGTTCAACCTGGACTTGTGACAAGTTGTTCAGTCCAAAAACTTGTTAGCGCTCTGCACTTAATAACAAGTTCCTACACGGTTGACAACAACCAGCTAGCTTGTATCAGCTTGATAAAATCACAACTTGTTAACATTTTGCTGCAAGCTTGTTGCGAACACATTCTGTTACGCGTGTACTTCTCTTTCTCTTACCGACCATAAATGCGCATTCGTCCTCCTCGATCCTGCTCTTGTTTTTGCGTCTACAGGTTGCATTTACGCAACCACGTGTGTACTATGCGTGTTTAGTAGAAACCTACTAGTATTCTATTGCAAATGTGGCAATCTGATTGGCTACTCTAGTCGATATGTATTCGTCAATAGATAGCGAGTAGCAAATTGAGTACCAGTACTCGCGCGGCCATGGAGTAAAACAACATGGAGGCCACGGGGAGTGACAGATTGTTTTGCCTTGCTTTTTTTCACACAGAAACAATGGTTCTGCTTCGCTTTTTAAAATAATCAAGAAGAACTAAGGTACATAAGTTTCTACTAAAACAATTAGATTATTCGCTCTCAATTTCTATGAGATGATAGTTGACTCGAGGTCCGCTCTCATCAACTATTCACTCATAGAAATGTCGAGCTCATAATCTAATTGTTAAATATCGTTATGTGGTCAGCAGCACGGCTATTTCTATCAGTGAACTCTATATACGCCTGAAAGGCTGACTGCCAATAAAAAAGTGAGGCAAAACATGGCGGCAATGAGGAATTTTTGGAAGTCAGTGTTAGGCCCCTACGCGGTCATCTTGGATGTCAGTCTCCGTCGTTCTCGCATCTTGCCATTCTCGTCCCCAGAGCCTCTCCCGTGCTGGCGCGCGAAAAAGGCTCAGGGAGAATCCAAAACCGGAACACAAAGATTCTTTGGTGTTCTTTCTAAAGCGCATGCGTTTAAGTTCGCGGTTTGGGAGTTGGACACGAGATCATCGACAGTTGTTTGGAATATAATTTTCCTTTCGTTTTCGATTCTGTCTCGTATTGACTCGTTTGACTTTGGAACAATTCTGATTATGGTAGATTCCGTTCGAAGGTCCTTGTCGAGTGTGGATCATCGCCGCATTTACTCGGTGGGGCAAAATACTGTACATTAAAATTTACGAGTTCGCTTCAGAGCTTGGCAATAGAGCCGTGTCGGAATTTCTTCGTATTTACAGCTTCTTTTAGTGAAGGTAGTTCTCTTTAATTTTTTGAACCGTTCGTTTATATTTGACGTGTATATTTCAATGAGATTCTTAATATGTACCATGCACGAACGTCCTGCAGTGTGCTGTCTATCGTCTATCGCCTATCGGTTTCAAATTGCTGTCTGTCTTCTGTGTTTGATTTAATTATATAAGGGGAATGCTTTGAAAAACGTTCGATTAAATTGTTCGGATTAGAACTATATTAGAATTGTGCTTCGTTGTCAGATTTCATGTCTCAAATACTGTTTATTTATAAACATTCACTAAGCTCCGTTATATCTTGGCTTTTGAATTTGAACAACCAATCAGATCGCGATGATTATGGATTCCCCCAGAGCCTTTTCCGCGCGCCAGCACGGGAGAGGCTCTGGGGACGAGAATTTTGTTTCTGCTTTGTATTTGTTGATGCTTGTGACTTTCCGAGTCGAGTTTCGGTGAGTCCTACTCAGGATCAATAAACTACTTAATTTATACCTGATGACTTTCATCCCCGAGCCCAGAGCCCGGAGCCCGGTGAGGGTGCTAATCTCGATACGCGTGGAGTCCATTTTACACGCGTGTAGAAAAAGCGAGGGAGACGAAATCTGTGAAATAGTTTATTTATTTATTTATCTATTTGTTCGTACAGTATATATATATATATATATATATATATATATATATATATATATATATATATATATATATATATATATATATATATATATATGGTAACGGTGTCACGCGGTAAGGATAGTTGGACACTGGTGACTAGCGACGAAGAAAACTAATAAATCTTAAATAATAAAAGTGAACAACGAAGAAAAGGATACAAACAGCCGGTTTAATATATTTTGAAGCAAAACCAAGAGAACCTGAAGAAACCAAACGCCGTATGGTAAACAAAACTCGAACTGAATTGCAGTGGTTGTGGTCACTCAGTGGTCTCAATTAAGTTAACGGTAGGGGATTTGTAATTTGTATTTTGTCCTTATGTCCTAAAACAATATACAGCTTCACGTTTTCGTGCTTTCCCTTTGCTCGTCCAAACCATAAGTCAGCTTAACTAAAGCTAACTTAAAACACTACCTTAGGCTGACGTGGACGTGATGTTTTTCATTGACTTTGCATGCACTTTTTAATTTATTATTAAAAATACGCATGGGCTTTGTCGGTTTTCTTGCCTGTATTTCCAATTTTTCGACTGAAACGTTGGTCTGTTCAATACTTCTTTCTGGAATCTGATTCTACTGAATTGTTTTTATCTCAGACTCTATTATAAATGTAAATTTTGAGCTGTTAACTTTTAATTCTGCCTTTGCAAAACATCTATTGCATAGGCAAGCCATTTAAAGGCTTGCTAAAAATAATCCCTTTTGAAACCTCCTAAAACAATGTAATTTTTACAACCAGAATTTAATAATGAAATCTAAGTGACTAAGTTTTGCTTTGATGTGCTCAACTTTCATTAAATGATTTAAATGAGTTTTGTCATCCTTATCCATAAATTCTATAATTATCCCAAGGATTTAATATCATTTGTTTTTATATCTGTTTGTTTTTATATTGGCTGTATATCAGGAGTGCTTATTTTAATCAGGGGGTGGGTGGGTATTGTGTTTCAAAAAAGCATGTAAAAGTGGGCAAGGGGTTGTTGCGTTTATGTATTTCTAGTAGAGAATAGAGTTGAATAGGAGAACCCAGTGAAAAACCCTCGAAGCACAGGGGAGATTTAATTTAATTTAATTTAATTTATTCAATTTGCCACTTAACGTGTGGCAGGAGAGAGGAACAGACCTTTCGTCTCAATTGACACCAAACTCCTGTGTAGACGACTAAGACCTACAATCATAGAATAATTAATTGGGACATTTTCCGCGCGAGCCCGATTTCTAACGGCATCGTAAACTCTTTGAAAAAAAAATCCGTCGCCTGCTCCAAACCACCATCACAGGTCTTCCTCTACCCTCACAAGTCCACCCTCCCCCCTTCCCCCCACCATGCAATGTTGGTTCCTTGGGGTAGGCCTTACCCGCACCCCATACCATGTTTCTGAGCCAACATTGTATGGTGGGGGGGGGGGGAGTAGGAGGATAACTTAACTGTGCAAAATGCATCTTTGCTTAGAAGTGACACTGTTGCAAGTTGTCCCAATGTAATTATTCCATGATTGTAGGTGTTGATTTTACAGAGGGAGGAAAACCGGAGAACCTGGCGAAAAACCCTCGGAGCATAGGAGAGACCAACTAACTACATTTGTCCCAAGCCCATCCAAGTACTAACCCCATCCGACCGGGGTTACAGTACAGTGCAGTGTGGTGCAATGCAATACAGTGCAGTTGCAGTACTGTTCCCTACATTACCGTACAGTACGGTGCAGTACAGTACAGTACAGTACAGTACAGTACAGTACAGTACAGTACAGTACAGTACAGTACAGTACAGTACAGTACAGTACAGTACAGTACAGTACAGTACAGTACAGTACAGTACAGTACAGTACAGTACAGTGCAGTGCGGTACAGTGCAGTAAGCAAAACTTTCCCTTAAAAAAGCCCACGAAACTCAAGAAACTCAGTCGGTGCTATTTGCTGAAAAGAGGATTGCAGCTCGTACGAGCAATACTGAGTTTAATTCTTAACCTTGTTTTTTACAGCAGCTTGCCTTTACTGATATGTTACCCAAATGATATTTTACGTATGTTTTACCCAAATGAGATACGTGAATGTGTTACAGGATATGTCAGTGATTGATAAAAGATGCATAGATATCATTATATCGACGAACGGGTTAAATCTCAATGTTCACCAGGTATAGATTTGTATTAGAATTAGAGTCGCAGATACTCCTGTCAAATCCTTAGTAATTTTCCAAAATAGTGGTCTTTCTTTTATATTACTTTGGCATCAAATCATCAATGGACTTCTTCTCTTCGAGTCGTTTCTCCATTTCGACCAGAAGTTTGACACCATCGACAACTTTCTGAACCTGTTCAACCTCCGATGAGCCGAGGCGATCGAGATTGGAAATATCAAAGACCCCGTCCGTAGATTCGGTGTCCACTCCGCCCGTACCACGCCTTTGAAGACGTAGAGATGCCAGAATGAGATCAAATCGTGGATCTTTGCTAAGGTGTAGGAGTTTAGCGTGCACGCCCCCACGTAGTCCCGTGCCTAAGTTTGAAGGACACGTAAGAATGTAGCCAAGATGTTCGTTCCACATAAAGCCGCGGCCTTGTGTTTTGATTGCTATTTCGACCTTATTTAGTCCTTCGCAGAATCGCGTGAATACTTCTCTCATGTTGCCTCCTTTCTGCATCGAGATCACTCGTAAGTGATCTTCTTCGTTCACCCAGACCAGGAAATTTTTCTCATTGTTGTGCCAGATACCTGAGGAATGTACAAGAAAGCCGCTAAGCTGACAAGAAAACTGCATACGATACTCAAAACAAAAGGTACAGTACAGTACAGTACAGTACAGTACAGTACAGTACAGTACAGTACAGTACAGTACAGTACAGTACAGTACAGTACAGTACAGTACAGTACAGTACAGTACAGTACAGTACAGTACAGTACAGTACAGTACAGTGCAGTGCAGTGCAGTGCAGTACAGTACAGTACAGTACAGTACAGTACAGTACAGTGCAGTGCAGTACAGTACAGTGCAGTGCAGTGCAGTACAGTAAAATGTAGTACAGTGCGATACGGCACAGTATACATGCAGCATACAGTATACAGTATACAGTGTACAGCAAACAGTATACAGCATACCAGTATACAGCATACAGTACAGTACAGTACAGTACAGTACAGTACAGTACAGTACAGTACAGTGCAAGCAGTGCAATGGAAGAAGTCAGTTCTACATGCACGAGGTTGTAAACCTACCCCTTGCATCTGGCCAATCGCGTGCCATCTTTGAAGCCAACAAAAGCGGTGATATCGGTTTATCAAACAAGAAATGATCAGCAATCAACTGTTCTTGTTCCTGATCAGTCATTGCGCCGAGCGGATAATAGGTCCCTTTCAAAGGACCATCCAATGTCGCGAGTGCTTTCGTAGCTACCGTTTCTACCTCGCGTCGTTCCGCGCGGGTGCAATGCGGTGGAAGACTAAGTCCTTTAATAGAGCGCCCAGTCCTCACGCGGCACGAGAACACGTAATTGGGATCAAGATCATCTCCGCCAATCAAATTGTTCGGATCCAAATCCGTCTTATGCTTATCTGTTTTTTTATAACCTTTGTGACGTTTTTCAATTACGGGATCAAACATGCCGGCGAATTTATCGTAACTCTCCTCGTCGCCCGCAACACACCCGACTGTCATAATAAACGGGTGTCCTGGATTATCCACGCCCGTTTGAATTGCCTCGTCGATGGTATACCCGGTTGAAGTTTTGAGCTTGAAGAGTTTCAAGTAAATATCCTTGGATAACGATTTCGCCATCCAGTTGTTATGCAACGAAAAGTCAGGGTAGTCGTCAATGCCGTCATCATTGGGTTTCGTCCCAGTCCCCAGCATTTTAACCTCGTCATCAATGTTCTTTTTCTGCTCCAAGGCTTTTTCCATCTGAATGAGTATATCCACGCCATCAATGACGTTCTGTACGAGTTCAACTTCTGAAAATCCAATGCGGTCAAGATTTGAGATATCGAATGTTGCGTCGGTGGATTCGGTGTCCACTCCCCCCGTGCCTCGTTTTTGTAGCCTGAGTTTAGCCAGGATGTTGTTGAATTTCGGGTGTTCACTCAGGAGGGTGAGTCTGATGTGTACGCCCGCACGCAGGCCTGTACCCAGGTTTGACGGGCAGGTAAGGATGAAACCAAGGTGCTCGTTCCACATGAATTCCCGACCTTTGGATTTGATCGCTGTTTCCACCTGCAGGAAGAGAAGAGTTGAGAAGCAAGAAGTGCTACCTTTGTAAACCACTCATTTCGTGCGCTTAATACTCAGACCTGCGCGCAGAATACAGACAAACCAACCAATTAGTCTGTCGCTGCGGTCCAGGTAATTATCGCGGTGTTTGGTAGAGTCAAGCTGAAATCTTTACATAATACAATATACACAATGAAGTGGAATGGAGTAGACTGAAGTGGAATATAGTGGAATGGAGTGGAATGAAGTAGAGTGGAGTAGAATGGGGTAGAATGGATTGGAATGGATTGGAATGGGGTAGAATGGATTATTGGAATGGGATGCAGTGGAATGGAATCGAATGGAGTGGAATGGAATGGAATGGAGTGGAGTGCGCTTAATACTCAGACCTGCGCGCAGAATACAGACAAACCAACCAATTAGTCTGTCGCTGCGGTCCAGGTAATTATCGCGGTGTTTGGTAGAGTCAAGCTGAAAGCTTTACATAATACAATATACACAATGAAGTGGAATGGAGTAGACTGAAGTGGAATATAGTGGAATGGAGTGGAATGAAGTAGAATGGAGTGGAGTGGAATGGGGTAGAATGGATGGGCATGGAATGTGGTAGAATGGATTATTGGAATGGGATGCAGTGGAATGGAATCGAATGGAGTGGAATGGAATGGAGTGGAACGGGATAAATTGGAATGGAATGGAGCGGAATGGGATAGAATGGAATGGAGTAGAATGGAGTAGAATGGAGTGGAATGGGATAGAATGGAATGGAGTAGAATGGAATAGAATGGAATGGAATGGAGTAGAATGGAGTGGAATGGGATAGAATGGAATGGAGTGGAATGCGGTAGAGTGGAGTGGATTGAAATGTGATGGAATGGAGTGGAATGGATTGGAATGGAATGGAGTGGAATGGAATAAAATGGAATGGAGTGGAGAGGGATAGAATGGAGTGGAGTGGAATAGAGTGGAGTGGAATGGAGCGGAATGGAGTAGAATGGGATAGAATGGAATGGAGTGGAATGCAGTAGTGGAGTGGATTGGAATGTGATGTAATGGAGTTGAATTGAATTGAGTGGAATGGAATGGAGTGGAGTAGATAGAATGAAATGGAAAGGAGTGGATTGGAATGGGGTAGAATGGAGTGGAGTAGAGCGGAATGCAATGGAGTGGAATAGAATGGAAGGAAGTGGAGTGGAATGGGGTAGAATGGAGTGGAGTAGAGCGGAATGCAATGGAGTGGAATGGAATGGAATGGAGTGGAAGAGAGTGGAGTGGAATGGGGTAGAATGAAGTGGAGTAGAGTGGAATGCAATAAAATAGAATGGAGTGGAATGAATGGGGTAGAATGGAGTGGAGTAGAGCGGAATGCAATGGAGTGGAATAGAATGAAATGGAATGGAGTAGAATGGAATAGATTGGAGTAGAATAGGTAGGATAGATGTATATGATAGGAAAACACTTTTACCTTATTTAATCCTTCGCAAAAGCGCTGAAAAACATCTTTCATTTTCCCGCCAGTTTCCATAGAGATCACACGCGTATGATCTTCCTCGTTGATCCAAACTAAAAAATTCTTGGCGTCATTGTGATATATCCCGCGCGCGTCCGGCCAGTCGCGTGCCATGCCGGCTGACGTAAGAAGTGGGGAAACCGGTTTATCGAACAGGAAATGATCGGCAATGAGTTGTTCTTGGTCTTTGTCGCTCATGCCTTTCAACGGATAGTATTTTCCTGGAAGAGAAGCGGGAATATAATTAGTGAATTAGGAGTGTATAATATGGAAAACTGTTCAAAATCTACAACTGGTTTATTCTTAATTTTTGTATCTACTGCGCGTGCGAGAGTAGACTATGCTAATGCAAAGTTAAGTGGAGTGGAGTGGAGTGGCGTGGAGTGGCGTGGCGTTACGTTGAGTTGCGTTGAGTTGAGTTGCGATGAGTTGCGTTGAGTTATGTTGAGTTGAGTTGAGTTGAGTTGAGTTGAGTTGAGTTGAGTTGAGTTGAGTTGAGTTGAATACGTTGAGCTGAGTTGAGTTGAGTTGAGTTGAGTTGAGTTGAGTTAACTTGTCTATGAAACGAAAATTAAGTTTGTCTTATTTGAAAGAACACTTAAAATGATAGAGTAACATCTTTTGCAGTTTTTCGTTCCTTGCTTCGTTCTTGATGAGAATATTTTAGTTTGTTTGATATGCAAAATTAAACATTTTAACGTCACATGTGCATAATGAGTTATTGGAAAAAAGTTATATATTTTTGCTATTATCAAACCAAAATAAATCGAGGGAAGCATGTGCGTGTGTTTCGCCCAGAACACTAAACATGTAGATTTTCAAGTGATTATATTTAACAGGAGCAAAGATATATAACGTTTTTCGATAACTCATGCACGTGTGACGTTGCAAATTGTGACATTGACATCAAACAGACTCAAATATCTCAAGAACGAAGCAAGGAAACGAAAAACTGCAAAATATATATATGTTATTTACGGGCTGGGAGGTCCGTATAGAAAAATATTTGCCCGAGGTCTTAAAAAAGGCCCGAGGCCGCAGGCCTAGGGACATTTTTGAGGCCGAGGGCAAATATTTTTCTATACGGACCGACCAAAACGGTAAATAACGTATTTATTTTTTTGTTACGTAATTAGATAAATTAAATTAATCCCCGAGCCGGGCGACGGGCCGAAGGCCCGGAGCCCGGTGAGGGTGCTAATCTCGACACGCGTGGAGCCATTTTACACGCGTGGACAAACGTGATATGCGAACGAATTTCTGTGATCTGAATATTTATTTATTTATTTGTATATATGTGTGGACGGACCATGCGCGGTTAAGATTGTGGGGCACTGGGGACAATATAGTTCTTGACAAAAAGATTTGAACTAACAACATAATTTATTCTTGACAAAAAGACTTGAGAAAGGAGTTTTTGGGAAACGTATATCACTTTTGAAAGAATAGAAACAAATCAACGTCTACGTATAAAGCAAAACAACGTCTTGAGTAGAAGGAAACCTGTCAAACCGAAACTCAAAAGAAGGAGAAAGCAAGAGTGAAACTTGAAAACCGACGAAGAAATAAGGGCCGGCGAAACGGTTTAAGTTTACGGTAAAAATATAGAGCAGCCGCTCTCAGTAATCACGAACATTTAGTAGCAATACTGTTAGAGTTTCCCACTTTCCTTACGTATATCCTATCACTGTTAATTTTGTTTTCTCTTTTGTGTGTCCTTAAAATTTTATCTGTGGCTGCCGTCTTAATATCGTTTTTCAAATAGTTTTATTATTGTCAAAACCACTTGTGACTAACGTAGCTTGTCCATAATTTGGCATAAAAATCGGAAAAGGAGCATTTTTTCTTCTGTAAAACGTACAAATGCTGTTGAAATATTTATTAACATGTAGGTGAAAACAATTTCAGCACTTTCAGTTTGAAATGTCATAAAAGAATATTACCGTGGCAGGCAAAAATTTTTTCAGATGCTGTAGCGATGTTTTTTGTAAACATGGAGAGAAAGAAGTGTACAATATAACCCTAATATTTTAACAAAATTTTTCCGCCTGCCTCGGTAGTCTGGTGGTTAACATAGTCGACTTGCACGGTAATATGGTCGAGTTCAAACCCTGGAAGCGACGTGCAATTTCCTTTATCTCAATATTTTTCACGAAATATCATCCTTAAATTTTTCTTTGTTCCTCGTTACTTTTTCCTTCAAAAAATAGATTTATTAAAACTGCAGTTTTTTTTATTTCAAATATTCTATTAGAATTAAAACTATATTTTAATCAACAGGAGTGGCTATTTCCAGTCCCCCAATAAAAAAGAGCGCAAGGGGAATATCCAACCTCGTACCCAGGGTTTTCTCTCTAGCGAGAGAAAGACCCGGTAGGAGCTGCTGACGCCACCACCCAGATTCTGGGTGGTAACAATTTTTTTTTTCTGAGAGGGGAGGCAAAGTATAATATTGTGTTCCGAGTCAGCTAGCGTCAGCGTTATGATTTTCCTGCTTTTATTATAAATATTATCACTCGCAATATTTCTCATTGAATGTAAAAACATATTATCAGCCAGAAAGTCCAAGAAACATTTTCGCAACTCAAATAAAAACACAAATTGCCTGTGTCGTTCTGTTTGTGATGTGCAACACTCAAGAAATTTATTAAAAAAAAAAAAAGACTCAAGAAACTCTATTAAATATTGGCCGCGGAAGATATATACTGTGCTTCAATTCCCAATAATGTCGAATCACTTCCACGTTTGGTCTGCAGAGCTTGTGAAAGGTGAATTAACAGTTTTGAGACCTTCAAGTTGTTATTTCTGAAAGCCAAGCCACTTTTACTAGAGTTAAAAGATGGAGCTTATACTTCCACTCCTCAACGGCATTTGAAAAAGATTTTGGTTTTTACTCGGGAAAACTTTTCTCAGTACATGGAACTAATGATTTTAAGACAATAAAAACTTTTCTATCCGTTCCTGTCAGATGAAATATATCCTGAGTGGTAACCAGCTTTTAATTTATTATTGATGTTTTTATATGTTTTTGCGACCGATTTTGACAAAAGTAAAACCCACTATCTTTTCCGACAATAATCAACTGAAACTCATCAAAATGAAAAACTCCTGAAACTCACAATATAAACTATCTGTTTTTTAGTTAATTCATGTTTCCGGCTCTCCCCTTCTTGAATTGCAGATATCATTAAAATTATACAAAACAGCAGTTAGTTTTGCTGTGTAACTATATCTTGGCGTTTGAGGCTTAAGCATATTTGAATTTTGTAAGAAATGTTATTGAAACGATGCGTACAAACACTTATTAAAACAGAACTGAAAAACTCTGCATACTTCTTCGACAAAACTTAACTTCCTTATATAAACTAACTTGTGTTTTAACGATAATATAAAAGTAAACAATCTTGTACTGTATACTCAACAGCCAACACTTTTTACCTGAGAATCTTGTTTCACAGTAAACTTCAACAAGCTAGCCTAGAGATATTTTGAACGACAAGTCGTAGCCCAGTAATTATTTTAGACAATTCAATCAATTATTTCAGTCAGAAAATCTTTTCCGTTAGGCCAAGCATGCAAAAAATGGCAAATAACTTAAGTTTTTTGGTACCAAATGAAGATCCCAGACTTCAAACTGTTTGATATCGACCTGCCACTGTGAAAAAAACAAAGTACGAAAACTAACCTGCTTTAATATCCCAAAGCGATAAATCGAAGACAATATTTTAGGCATGAAATCTCCAATATGAGTAATCTTCAATTGATGTCTCCATTTTTAAATAAGTAATTATTGACCAGTATTAAGTGTTTGCAATGATAATCGACAACCAGGTAGAAACATTTCAGTTTTTAACAATTACTAGATTAGCCGGCACGTCCGAAGTGATAACAATTGCACACAAAGAACCCCCCCTCCCGTATTAAATTTTTTGCTTGGTGCAACGTCAGCAAATCGTCAGCAGCTCCTACCAGGGTCTTTCTCTCGTTAGAGGGAAAACCCTGGGTACGAGGTTGGGGAATATCAAGAGGTATTTACAAAAATTCATGCAAAAGCGGGCGAGGGGTTATTGCCTCTCTCCTCCGCAGAGGCTCGGAGGGGCAGGCGTGCGGGTGAGGGAAGACGCGCGGGGAATGATGGGAAGAGGGAAAGAAAATGAGCCTCTGCTCTGCCAGATAATGATGTCATATGGCGCCCAAATTCCGTGATGGACTAGGCGCCAGACTCGGGATATCATTATATAATCAACAAATCTACTACGCAAAAGTCGGAAATCACTAAACTGTGGCAAAAGACACATTTAAATCGCTGATACTTCTCAACTCGACAATGTTACTGCAACACAAGGACAGGATTTTCCGGTTTTGAATTTATGCAAATAAAAGTATAAAACAAACGCTACATGAGAAAGTTTATCATTCATCTCAAAGGACGAACTGTTGTAAACATAGACCTTACCATTATGTCGTAGAAAGTTAGCACCGAGAATATTTCTAGCGCTGTTCGTCGGCTTTGTTTATCAAGTTAATACCTAATCAGGAGTGGAAAGCTTCCAGGCAGTTGACAACGTTCGATGAAACGTTTGTCAGTCTGGCAGCGTTTCGAATTTTTCGACCCGTTCGGCAGGTGATTCCATAGAAAAATTCAGAATAACATCCAGAAGTACATTCTAGCCTTAGATCTTGAAGAAAACAATGTACTTCGTGCAAACTATCGTCGCTGTCTGCCATGACCAGAGAACCGCGGATTTGTCCAGAGAACGGCACATTATCTGGCAGAGGCTTCTTTTCTCGTTTTCCGTCTTCCCAGGGTTCACCGCACGCCTCTGACCTTACGCCCACGTTTCTTCCACTAGCGGTTTTCCCTCGTAGCACGTAGCTACTTCATGTTAGACCTCATTATTCACGCAAAGCCTCTGCGGAGGAGAGAGGGTTATTGCGTTCATGTATTTCTAGTTATAATTGAATTAAGTTGCGTAATCGAGATGACGTTCACGTGATAATCAAAAGTCCAAAGTTTATCGTTCGACAGTACTAGTAAACAACTGCCGAGTGCCGACATACAGTCTGACAGGGAAGCTTGGAACCTCTTTTGTGATTAAAAAACAGTCAAAACTTGAAGATCTAGTTACGAATGGAACTCAGAATGCAGTCCAAGTGTTTTTAAAGTTTAGTTGATAAAGATTCTTCGTCGTTCTTCTTCGTCGCTTGCTCGTTTTTGGCTGTTCGCTTGGAAAATCGCTTTCAATACTGGCTGACTGCATGGAAATTGAAAGTGGGTCGTTCGAGTTTGAAGACGAAAATGCTTGTAATAAGCCATTTGTAACTTTTTTCAAAGACATGACACGATGAGGTTGGCATGTGGAAAATATTTGACTAAAGGGTAAAGACTTGTAGCGGTTTTGTTGAGTATAGTTGGACGACAGAAGAATGACAGTAATAGTATCAAAAGGTTTCAGCTTTTCTGTCTTCTCGTGGTATTTTTTTTTATATATACTTCTATATAGTTTCATTTACTGATTCAAAATACTGTGTTCACAAGTTTATGCATGTTTTGCCTACTGTTTTAAACTGTTTTCATACGTCGTTGAGCAATAATACTTTAAAACTTTGAATGTCGCTCGCTGAAATTTTGCTTATTCACAGTTTTCTCGCGTTCTTTTAAAATTCGCTGTTTTCACACGAAGTTGTCAAAGCCATTTGGATAATAAATCTCATTTGCATCCCCGTCGCTCTCTGTTGAATATATTTTTTCTGCGGCAAGCGAAATAGTTATGAAAATCGATCAATTTTAAATGACAGAATGTAAAAAATATAAAGTTTTTTTGTTTTTGTTTTGAAATCCGCAGCGGTCCGTATCGGGCCCCGTATCGTGTGATACGGACCACGCTAAGCCAATCAGAGCGCGCGAATCAGATGGGTACCGGACTGCAAAGTTACCCTATCATTTTAAGTATTCTTTCAAATAAGACAAACTTAATTTTCGTTTCATAGCCACTTTAAACAGTCTGACAATGACGTTTCAAAATGGCTGCCAATTACCCTTCAAACTAATTTAATTCGAAAAAAGCTTTGGTAACCCGCCTTTACACTAGCGCCGTTGGGCGCATCGCCCCCTCCCCGCCCCCCCCCCCCCTTGCCCTCCCTTGGCTACGCCACTGACTATTCCTATATTAGTTTCCCCGATATTTACTGGACCATACTCATATGGAATACGATATACGCTCTTACCTTTAAACTTCCCATCCAAGGCGCTCAACGCATCACAAGCAACTTTTTCAACTTCCCGCCGTTCAGCGCGTGTACAAAATGTTGGCAATGCCAATCCCCGGATGCTCCGTCCAGTCCTCACGCGGCACGAAGAAACATACTTCGGATCCAGATCCCCTCCGCGAATTTTCGTCCAATCAAGATCAGTTTTATGCAGCTCGCTTTTCTTATATCCGTTGTGTCGTTTTTCGATGATAGGGTCAAACATGTCGGCAAATACGTCATAGCTTTCCTCATCGCCTGCAACACACCCGACTATTGTGATGAACGGGTGGCCTGGGTTGTCAACGCCTGTTTGGATTGCTTGGTCAAGGGTATATCCTCCGGGGGTTTTCTTCGTACTTAGTTTTTGGTAGATTTCTCTTGTCATGCATTTTGCCATCCAGTTGTTATGCAGCGATACGTCTGGGAAATTTGAGCTGTTCCTGGAATAAAGAGATGATACAATAAAGCCTAACTCCATTCCACTTCATCTCACATCACGTTACTTTACCTTACCTCACCTCACCTCACCTCACCTCACCTCACCTCACCTCACCTCACCTCACCTCACCTCACCTCACTCACCACACCTCACCTCACCTCGACTCACCTCACATGACTTTACCTCACCTTACCTTACCTTACCTCACCTTACCTTACCTTACCTTACCTTACCTTACCTTACCTTACCTTACCTTACCTTACCTTACCTTACCTTACCTTACCTTACCTTACCTTACCTTACCTTACCTTACCTTACCTTACCTTACCTTACCTTACCTTACCTTACCTTACCTTACCTTACCTTACCTTACCTTACCTTACCTTACCCTACCTTACCTTACCTTACCTTACCTTACCTTACCTTACCTTACCTTACCTTACCTTACCTTACCTTACCTTACCTTACCTTACCTTACCTTACCTTACCTTACCTTACCTTACCTTACCTTACCTTACCTTACCTTACCTTACCTTACCTTACCTTACCTTACCTTACCTTACCTTACCTTACCTTACCAAACCTTACCTCACCTTACCCTACCTCACCTTACCCTACCTTACCGTACCTTACCGTACCTTACCTTACCTTACCTTACCTTACCTTACCTTACCTTACCTTACCTTACCTTACCTTACCTTACCTTACCTTACCTTACCTTACCTTACCTTACCTTACCTTACCTTACCTTACCTTACCTTACCTTACCTTACCTTACCTTACCTTACCTTACCTTACCTTACCTTACCTTACCTTACCTTACCTTACCTTACCTTACCTTACCAAGCCTTACCTCACCTTACCCTACCTCACCTTACCCTACCTCACCTCACTTTTTTTTTTGTGAACACATACCTTTTACTTTTCTCACCCTTGGATTTTTTCTTATCGTCAGAAAGTTCTAAAAAAAAACCGGCGCAAGAACACTTAGGATGAAAATTCGATGATGGGTTTTGCGATTGTTCCGCAGATTCAAGGAATTATGGAACCAGTCAGTGGCGTAACCAGGGTCTTGGGTTCGGGGGGTGGGGAAGAACCTTGATCTCCTCGGACTTAAAACAACTGTACCCCCTCCCCCCCCCCCTACAAGTTTCTCCACGGATATCGATTTGAACTTTTCACGAGATGGGTCTTGGATCACTGTCAACCAATTAAAAGAATGTTAGGTAGTTTCAACGTAGTTGCTCAACGAATAGGTCACCGGATAAAGTCGACGTGCAATGACTGTAGTCAGGAGTACATCGGCCAGACAAAACGTCAGTTTGGCAGTCCAAAAAGCGGTTTTCTTTTCGAAAAAGGAAAATTCTGCTTTGTCGGAGCACGCGTGCAAAATCAACCATGAGATTGCGGGGGACAATTAAGAAATTATCACTACTTGTTTTTCACATGCCTCGGTTTCCTTTGTTCTTTTAGGGGAATATATTCAATAGCCCCTGGCAAAACAATGGATTAATATTCCCCTCTAATATTCCCCTCTAAAGCTCTAATATTCCCCTCTACCATTCCTCGCTATAATATTCTCATCCAAAAGCGGTTTTCCACTAGGCGACATTTGTCGACCGACTCGACATTTTTCTTTTGTCTTGGCTAATTAGTTCCACTCGAGAGATTGCGAGACAAAAGAAAATGTCGCTTCGCGAGACATTTTTCGCCTAGTGGAAAACCGCCTTAATCTTCCCGTCTAATACCCCCCGCACCACTCCTTATCTTATGGAACCCTGTCAACCTCGCCATGTGAAAAATAAGTACGTTATAAGCTTCGCCCTCGGTGAATAAATCACATATCCCCTCGTGGCCTCAAAATAACCTATACAAGTCCACCGTGTTGTTTGGAAGCTTGGCACATCAATAGCGCCCACTGCCGGAAGTCTATTTGCATTTTGTTGGTAGATAACGTCATCAATGGTTCCATGAGAGTATAAATATGGGACCTGTCTTCACAACGATCATCCCTGATGAAGACACTAGGTCGGAGTGTCGAAACGTTGGGTCATGAACAGAAAATTTTTAAGCTACGTTCAAAAAAACTTTTAAGCCAAAGTAGCATTAAACTATGTCTGATTCTTCACCTGGCTGCGTTGGGAATTTATTTTTTTTAAATAAAACACTTATAAATTGTAATATAAAACTTCCGACATAGTTTCGCTTATTACTCGGGCTACTGTGGCTGTGGTAACCGAGTCTGGGATGTTTCGAAATGGCAATCATTACGTCATCCCATCAGGCTTTGCGAAACTGATGCGTGCATGCCAAATACGTCTGCGAGGCCAAATGCTTTCTTTCTTTCTTTGCTTTCCTGATGTTAGACTTTCTCAAAGTCATCTTCAAACATTTTTGACCTTTCGATATTTTTGACCTTTCGGTTCCTCGTTGAAAAGGACCTTTCCCACCTGCAGCGCGCCAAAATTCACCGGTGAATTTTTTTCGACCGGTGACGTAATTCGGATCCACAGTATCTAATATCCGTGATTTAACATTCTTTGGAAGTTGGAGTTAAACGGACTCTTGAAAACGTTTTAGTAGGGGTAGAACCACTTTCCATTGCATGTACGACAACCCGAAACACGTCAAAACAGGGCGATGTACATTTCAGCGATTTCCCGCCAGAATATGTAATTAGATTCAAAAACCTGCAAGCGAAACAAGTCCGCCTCTTTCCTCTCGGCGCCTTTCCGGACTTGGAGCAAGTCTATCCTGATGTCTGATCAAGTCTTTCTCGTCTCGGATGTGTTCTGTATGTTCACAGACAGAAAGTTCCCTTAAGCGGGTAAACTAAAATAATTTTTTGCTTAAATGCTGTTTTGAGTTTGTAAATCTGAGTACAAGTTCCTCGGCTATAGAGATGGCTGCCTGAGTATTGACCCCGACCCTGGAACATTTCAATCCTGAGTAAGTGGGGGCCCACTAATATAATCGCTGGTATGTAATATGTCTATTAACTGTTATGTGGTGTTAAACCTTCTGTGAAAACGAGAAGGCTGTATTTTGGCTAAAAAAATTTTTTTGGATTTTTTGAAAAATATCCGGGAAAAAAATGTAAAGGGGTTAGCCTTTACTTTTTGCCCGATTTTGGTCACTTTTGAAACTTTTAAGTTAGGGTCAAAAACGGTGAGATAAAGTCGTTTTAAACCTGTGAAAACGAGAAGGCTGTATTTTGGCTAAAAAAAATTTTTTTTATTTTTTGAAAAATATCCGGAAAAAAAATGTAAAGGGGGTCAAAAACGGTTAGATAAAGTCGTTTTAACATGAAGTACATCATTGTTTGCCCGCTGGCCAAAAGAATTATTTCTTAAAAATGACGAGAAACTGTTAAAAAATGGGATTTCAGGCCTTTATATTTTGCTCAAAAGTGTCCTAAAAATGCGGGAAATGCTGTTTCAGAGACCCAAAATTCAAAAGAATTCCGGGGGGACATGCCCCCAGACCCCCCTAAAATGTGTGAGGGTGGGCCCCTCCAGTGGCCATTTCTCGGGAAATATTTTAAGTCCAGTCCGCGCCTGATGTCGCTGGCAAGTATCTTGATATTATACACGCTTGCAATCGCACACGCCGTTGATTATTAAAGTGAACTTGCAAGTGACGATAAAACTAAGTTGATATTTAATACCCGAAGAGACTTGACATATGAACGCTGAACATGTGTGGAAATAATGCTTTCTTTCTTTGTTTTCCTGATGTCTGATAAAGTCTTTCTCGTCTCCGATGTGTTCTATGCGTTCACACTTCACATTATCCAGAAGCCCAGGACTGCTTGGCGAGTTGTTTTTCGTTTGATAATTATATCGAGATATTTTGAGGTTTTATCCTCTGAAATACGACGTTTTGCGAACGATCAACATACGTACACTTCTCTGTAAATTCAGCATGAAGTACTAAAGCGCATTTGTAAAGCATGTAAGCGCATTTAGTTGTGAAATATTTCTATAAAATGTTGCATTTAAGATGAATTGCGATGAAATAGGATTATGAAAACCGACAATCGGGGACAATCCCCGATTATCGGCGATCATCGGCGATCATCGCAAGAACAAAAAAAAATTGTTTCCCCCGATGATCGCCGACTGTCGCCGATGAATTAAGACAAGCAAAACAAATGAAAACCGAAATCCGATGAAATAAGACAAATTAGGACCCAGTCTCTGGAAGAAAACCAAGCACTTCAAACAGGCATGAAATTGCCATGATTCTTCGGTTCTTCCCTTGTCTCAAATATGTTTCGCACCCAGAAACTCTTCTTTCTATATTTCTTACACAGTACCAGCGCTATGACGAGTGAAAGCTTCGTATAGAGTAATAATCTGTTGTTTAGGGGGCGCCCATTTTGACAAAAAAATATTATTTTCCCACATTGATCGGTTATCGACGGCGACTGTCTAGGATGATCGGCGATCATCCCAGACAATCCCCGACCGTCGCAAATGTGAGCATCGGCGATGAAATGCGACAAATGAAAACCAGGCTTACGTAATAGTTAAATAATTATTGAGTCGGTTTTCTTTGTTCTTGCGAGGGCTTTACATCGCATAAAGCCCTTGAATACTAATTAGAAAAGAAATGAAGAAAAAACTAGGAAAATCTTTTTCCAAGGTAGAAAAAATAGACAAAACGTTGTTGGAAAACCTCCTCAATAATTATTTAAGTCAGATAAAACCCTCGAACGTCGGGATTTATGCTATATAAAGCCCTCGGTCTGGACGCTGTGCGTCCTCGGGTCTTTATATAGCATAAATCCCTCGTTCTCGTGCTTTATCCTATACATAAATCCCGCGAAGGAGGGATGTATGCTATATAAAGACCCGACGTTCGAGGGTTTTATCTGATTTAATTTATTATTGAGGAGGTTTTCCAACAAAGTTTTGTCTTTTTTTTTCACCTTGGACAAAGATTTTCCTTGTTTTTTTCTTCATTTCGTTTCTAATTATTATTCAAGAGCTTTATGCGATATAAAGCCCTCGAAAGAACAAAGAAAACCGACCCAATAATAAATTAAACTAACAAAGCAACTTTTCATCAAATTCAGGAATATACATATAGACGTTCTACGTTTGAATCCAAGTATATCCAGTTGGATCCAAACGTGATTTAAAGAACGTCAATGCTTTAAGTATATTCCTGAATTTGTTGAAAAGTTGCTTTGTTAGTTTAGACAGCTATTCTGAATCGTATTTTGGCATATTTATCTATTTTACTGTAAAATTTCTTTGGATATATCAACGTCAACGTATTGGTTTAATGAGGTAAGCCTGGTATGATACCACTGTTAACTCACTTAAATGCAACATTTTATAGAAATATTTCACAACTAAATGCGCTTACATGCTTTACAAATGCGTTTCAGTACTTCATGCTGAATTTACCGAGAAGTGTATGTTGATCGTTCGCAAAACATCGCATTTTAGAGGGTAAAACCTCAAAATATCTTGATATAATTATCAAACAAAAAACAACTCATGAAACACCTTCACGTACTATCAGTAGCACTGTGATTTTAAAACTCGCATAAACTAAATTTACAAAAAAGAATTGGTTTAGTTTAGTTGTAAACGAATCTAAACGTTAATTCCAATCTCCTTTTGCGGCCGAGAAAGAATTCGCAAAAGGAGATCTGAATTAACGTTGAAGATTTGAATTAACGTTGGAATTCGTTTACATCTAAACTAAACCATAGTCAATCGAGATATGGTCTGGAAACTCAGCTAAAGTCTTTGGTCTATCTTTTTGTTCGCCTTTATGCATTTTTGTGCACGGTGTACGGTCACTGAACACATTGTATTTTAGTATAATGAACGAATTGTCCAATAGCAACGTTTCAGTTCAATCACTCAACCGTGCTATTTAAATATTAATCAACCTAAAACAAAGGATGTGCACGGTGTAAGGTACGGTTCAACATAAAATCACAGCTCATTATAAGCGCTTTGAAGTTTGCCGAGTTTCCAGACCATATCTCGATTGACTATGACTAAACGAATTCTTTATAAATTTAATTTATGCGAGTTCCAAAACCACAGTGAGATCCTAATCAATTAACCCCCTTATTTTATGCAAATATTTATATTTTGCATAAAAACAGGCCCGCCCAGAGAGGGGGGCAACGAGGGCAATTTGCCCCGAGGCCCAGCTCGAGAGGGCCCCCCTAATTATATTATATATTATATATATGGATTTATCCATAAAATGGCATGCGAAATTTTTGCAAGGGGGCCCCCAATTCTTTATTTTGGCCTGGGCCCACTTTAGTCTCTGTGCGGGCCTGCATAAAAATAAAGCATTTTATTCGTACATGCCGCATGTGTTGGTCTCGTGAGCTAGCCTGGTTAGCGGGATGGCTCGTTTTCTTTTTAAACATCTCTAATAACCTGCTGGCGGAGGTATTATGCAGTCTCTGAAAACTCGCTCGATAGGTTGTCGACACGTAGCGTTGACCAGGCTTCTCAGCGCTAGCGAGACGTAGATTGTAATTGTCCAAATCCGAGAAACCCTTGTCTATTCACTTACAATTGCTTCCCTGGGAATTCTCGTGACATCAAATACAATACAATACAATACATTAAATAAATAATCCAATCATGAATCATATGAGTATTAAACCATCAGATCTGAAAAGCGGTCGACAAGTTATCATACGAGGCTGGCTGTACTGTGTACACACGACAAATTGATTATTCTATTTTAAACAGATATCCATTCTAATCCTACCTTTTGGTTTGTTTTCCGCTGGCTTTTGAGCTTGTATGCTGCATCCGCAGCCCATGATTGCTTATCAGGAATTTTGTGCGGGAATTCCTTTTTGACGTCTAGCGTAATAGAGCCAATTAATTACCAAGAATTCCGAAGACGCGTGCACAATTATGACGTCACTAATATACCAAATTAGCGATGCATATCTAATAATGCTAGCCCGAGGAAACAGCGGCTTCTTCTCGCTCGCAAAACTGACGTGGCTGGTTTCTCAAGATAGCTTTATTGAAAGAACACCTTAAGGTGACTTCATCAAATTCCTTGAATGTGCACGTCCGGAAAAATCTTACGAGAAATAAAAAACTCGCGTGATAACTCGCGTGACAATTCGTGTGCGTAAAAATGTTTACCATGACCGTAGCGTCATTGGGGAACCTTGCAAGCACAACGCGGACGTCACGATGACGACCTTTTCCAACCCAATCAACGACATTGAATAATTTTTTCCAACCAAATCAACGACATTGAATAAGAAGTATGTAAAAAACTCTTTAGTAAAATTACATCGGACAGTAATCATAAACTTGGTGCATTATACTACGATGTTTTCTAACGCTAAAATCTTCCTTTACACCAAAAATAAAAAAATTCTCCGTAATGCAAAAAAAAAGTTATTAAAGTTGCTGTCCACTCCGTTCTGCGCATGTACGAAACTAATGTTTACTTCTTCGTTTATAAAAATATTTACTGATGCCTTATTGAAGATTGTGAGCTTTTCTTGCTTCCTCTTCATTACTTGTACCCAAAACAAAACATTTTCAGAAGAAATAGAATAAATCCGAAGAGATATCCTCACCGAATCACTTGGTTTTCCGCTTCTAACGGTTTACATTGAGCTGAGTACTTCATGTAATTATCTACAAAAGTCATGTTTGAGGGTCCCGATAAACAAAGATGCGGATCATGCGCAGAACGGAGTGGACAGCACCTTTAAAGAAAACCTGTTTTTTTTTGCTTTCAAAAATATTGGCATTACAGATTTTTTTATAATCTTTCCATTGAATGTTTCTACTTGAAGGAAAAGTCTGCAAGAAAAAGAATTGGGGGTCACCGTACTTATTTTTCAAATACACGAGGTAATAGGCTATTTTGAAGGGAATTAATTTGTTACGTCTGTGTTGCCATAACAACTGAACAATGTTACTAAAAGAACGGAATTCAAAATTAGAAATATTCAATTATGAGAGTTTTCATGGCGATAATTTAATATAAATAAGTTTTGTGGAAACACCACGTAGCAAAGTAATATTTTACGTGGTGTTTCCACAAAACTTATTTTATATAAAGATATTCAGTTATCTATATAAAACAGTATCTGTCGAATGAAGCTTAAACATACAAAACCTGAGGCCTGGTTCAAACGTCGAATTTTTCACATGTCGAATATAATACCAATTAAGGTCGACCCAAATTATTGTATTCGACATTTGATTCATACGTCAAATTTAAAACGGTCGAATATAATTTAAAATGATCATTTCTATAACAACATGGCGAAATCAAAGGAGTCCAACTCGAACGTTGACCAAAAGCAAATTAATATTTACAATGTTATTATATTCAACAGTCAAAACGACGGCGAAAAATGATGACACGTACTTTACAATACATGGTAATAAGATCTGCTTTTATTAATTATAGCAGGCAGAAATGCAACCACAAGCATCCATCGCTCTTGTCGTCGTCAAATAATGCGAAATCCTTGATGGTGGGACATAGTGTAGAACACTTATTCAGAAGCCCGATTCTCCTCGCGAAATCAACGTTTGCGCATGTCATTTACGTGTATCGAAAATTATTATACATTAAAATAATTTATGCATTACATTCGACACATGGAAAGTTCGACGTTTGAATCGAAGTCGCATCAAGGTCGTTTTATTCGACCTAAGCAATCGAATTTAATTCGCATGTCGCATTTAATCAAGACGGTCGAATTTAATTGATTCAAACGTCGAACTTATCATGCACTTAATTAACGAATTGTATTCGACGCATGAAAAATTCGACGTTTGAAACGGGCCTGACAGTGACAAACTGATATAAATCTAAATTTTTAAAAACTGTATCGAACCACCTTAAAATGACAGTAACGTCTTTCGCAGTCTTTTGTTTCCGTGCTTCGTTGTTGAATTGAGATATTTCAATTTGTTTGATGGTTTGATATGTAAAGTAAACATCCTGACGTCACCCACATTCTTTCTTTGAATTAATTTGGTTTGATAATAGCAATGATATATAACTTTCGCTAACTTTGCCAGCGAAAAAGTCCACGAAGATGAAATTTTGGAACGACAAGATATTTTGCTCAGCAAAACCCAAAGACTACGAATATGTAAAATCCCCACAGGTGCGATAGATACTTTAATTAGCTAACTCTAACTGTAGTCATCTATAAGGACCTGTTGACAAGGAGGTAAGGGTTAGCCTAGCTCACGTACATTTCTTTTTTTTTCTTTTGTCGTGTTTACAAGGACGATTAAATGGAGTCAGTCTCTAGGCAATCTCTATCAACATGTCCTGTCACTTTATAGAATTCAGGATTATCCTGAAGCCTAGGGGACTTCTCCGTCCCACATGCAGGATGTTAAATTAAAAAGCATGTGACAAAAAAACTTTCTTTCCGGAGGGTTGTGGTTAGGTTTAGGTGCACCGGGGGGTTGTGGTTAGATTTAGGGTCAGGTTTAGAGGTGGGGGTTGGGTTGGGGATAAGGATTTCATTTCTTTAATATTCAGGATTATCCTGAATTCTAGACCATTTCACAATTCAGGATAATCCTGAATTCTAGATGGGAGGATATGCCTACTCCACTTCTCCTTCGATAACTCATTTGTAGCCTGCGCAGCTGGCGGTATTAGGCCATGTTGGGCGCTGGCGGTAGGCGGGCAACACGCGAAATTCGCCCGCGGCCGAACATGGCCTAATACCGCCAGCTACGCAGGCTAACTCATTTCATGACGTCGCATGATTGAAAGCAAAACGTCCTGAGTACGAGCCAGCTGTTACCGGAGCCAGCGATACTGATTTCTAGTGGTATTTAACATCAGCAACGTAACTACCAAGCGCTCAAACCGAATGTTAGAATATCTTCGGTCAGGAAGACAGCAAAGGTGTGATTTTCTGCGTGTTTTCTCTTCTTCGATCATGGTTGACTAGGTATCTTTCCTATCTTTAAGTCTTTAGTCAAGAAGGAATTGAAAAACTGATAATTTTCGAGGGTCTGGGAATCAAAGTGGAACAAAAATGGAGCCGGCGACCACGAGGTAAATGACTTTAAATTAAACATTTGTATATTTAATAATCGAAATATAGTATTGTAATGTTAGATATACTGCCGAAACAGAGAACGTAGGAGTCTAACGTTTCGAGCGAAGGCCCTTCGTCAGAGAGTAACGTTAGGAAGGGCCTTCGCTCGAAACGTTAGACTCCTACGTTTTCTGTATATGTAACCTTACTATATTTCGATTGTTGTTTCTACACTGCCTAAAGCAGCACGCTACTTTTATTACACTTATTGTATATTTAATACACTGTCATACGGAATAATCTCTCGGAGCAATTATAGAATACCTCGCTACTTTTAAATGTGTCTTTAGAGACACAAATACAAGCCTGGATTCCCTAAAGACTCTTGTAATGTATAGCCGAAGGTTTAACTGTGCTTGTTTGTAATTATGAAGTTTTTAAAAGAATGAGGCAATTGTTTTTGATGAACCTTTCCCCAATCTCAGAACATGATTCAAGAGAACACATGGAAATCCAGCATACCCTCTCGTCTAGAATTCAGGATTATCGTTAATTGTGAAATGGCCCAGAATTAACAATATTAATCGTGTATTGACAATGAAAACTAAGTTTGTTTAATATAAATAAGTTTTGTGGAAACACCACGTAAAATATTTCTTTGCTAAGCTTTCGGCCTGTTGACTCAGGCCTTCATCAGAGCAAAAATAATTGATCAGTTAATTGATCTTTAATTGATCAGTTGCTTAGTTTATAAATGACGTGAGCCAACAACTTGTTGTCATTGCTCTGATGAAGGCCTGAGTCAACAGGGCGAAAGCTTAGCAAAGAAATATTTTATGTGGTGTTTCCACAAAACTTATTTATATTACGTTATCGCCATGAAAACGTTGAAAGAATTAATTAAGTTTGTTTAATTTGAAAGAACGCGTGAAATTGTAATAGAAGATCGTTTTCAACTTTTTTGTGTCTTTCTTCGTTTACAAGATACATGTATTTCAATCAGGGGTGGATCCAGCCAAAAAATTGAGTGTAGCTTTATGATGTCATAGTCTGTATATGATGTCATAATCTGTATGACATCATAGTTTGTGTATAATGTTATGTCAGAAAAGGCCAGGAATTTGTAAAAATGCAGCAAATCATGAGTGATCAGCTCAGCACACCAACAACATAGAACATCATCTTTACTGTAAATCTTATTGTTAGGGAAATTTGACATTTCCATTACATCATTTTAACAAGAGCTTCAGTGTCCGTAGATAATAGCCTTTCTAACTCTAGTAAGAGCTCAGACATCACATTGAGCGAATATTCCACTGATATTTGTCTCACCACGGTTCTCACTGTTTTAGTAGTGTCTTCTCGAGACAAATAATATATAAAAGCCCACCAGGCGACTATGACTTCGTGTTTCTAAGGGTTCAAATTGCCTAGACATGCAAGCATCGCTCATCAACAAACTTGATTGGATACTCTTAATCAGTATAGCTCCCGCCAAATTTGAGCTATACTCAACAATGTACCTGATTGGCTAAGTCTAAGCGGTGTAGCTCCCGCCAAATATGCGCTACACTGTAAAAAATAGATGTGATTGGGCAGACATAAATAGCCACACGCATTGGCAACTTGCCTTGTGGGGGTGTGAATTATATAAACTGATCGGATGAATTCCTATTAATATTCGATTAATTTACGCATGACTAATAAACATCATAGAAGACGGAGTTCTTCAAAGTTTAATAACTTGATATAGATTTTGCCTGAGTATACCTGTATTAGTACAGAAGAATGTGCAATACATCAAATTTCTGTATTTTTGTACAAATTTTGACTGATGCTTAAGCATCATTCGCTACACTCTGGATCCGCCCCTGTCAATGGCTCTGACATCAGGAGCAGGGTACAGTATTTTTACACAAAGCAACATCAGTTATGAAATGTTCAGTGTCACAAGACGGTTTTATGTGCACAGTTTCAAGTGATTTCGTTGAACAAATTTAGAGATATTTAGAGATATAACTGATTTTTCTATGTGTGAAAATATGCTGCTCTTGACGTCAGAGACAATCTCATTTACATATTAAACAAATTGAAATATCTTGCAAAACACATGAAAAAGTTGTAAAAGATCTTCTATTGCAATTTTAAGAGTTCTTTCAAATTAGGCAAACTTAATTTTTGTTGCCAATGTCCTTTAAAGAACTAATTCCCAATCCCAACCCCCCACCTCTAAACTTGACCCTAACCCTAATTACAACTCTCTGGTGGACCTAAACCTAACTACAACCCTCTGATGGACCTAAACCTAACCACAACCCTCTGGTGGACCTAAACCTAAACCACAACCCCCTGGTGGACCTAAACCTAACCACAACTCCCTGGTGGACCTAAACCTAACGACAACCCCCCCCCCCCCCAGTGGACCTAAACCTAACCACAACCCCCTGGTGGACCTAACCCTAACCACAACCCCCTGGTGGACCTAGACCTAACTACAACCCCCTGGTGGACCTAGACCTAACTACAACCTTGTGGTGCACCTAAACCTAACTACAACCTTCTGGTGGACCTAACCCTAACCACAACCCCCTGGTGGACCTAAACCTAACTACAACCTTGTGGTGCACCTAAACCTAACTACAACCTTCTGGTGGACCTAAACCTAACCACAACCCCCTGGTGGACCTAAACCTAACCACAACCCCCTGGTGGACGTAAACCTAATCACAATCCTCTGGTGGACCTAAACCTAATCACAATCCTCTGATGGACCTAAACCTAACTACAACCTCCTGGTGGACCTAAACCTAACCACAACCCCCTGATGGACCTAAACCTAACCACAACCTTCTGGTGGACCTAAACCTAACTACAACCTTCTGGTGGACCTAAACCTAACCACAACCCCCTGGTGGACCTAAACCTAACTACAACCTTGTGGTGCACCTAAACCTAACTACAACCTTCTGGTGGACCTAAACCTAACCACAACCCCCTGGTGGACCTAAACCTAACCACAACCCCCTGGTGGACCTAAACCTAACCACAACCCCCTGGTGGACCTAAACCTAACCACAACCCCCTGGTGGACCTAAACCTAACTACAACCTTCTGGTGGACCTAAACCTAACCACAACCTTCTGGTGGACCTAACCCTAACCCTAACTCTGGTGGGCCTAAACCTAACCACAACCCCCTGGTGGACCTAAACCTAACTACAACCCCCTGGTGGACCTAAACCTAACTACAACCCCCTGGTGGACCTAAACCTAACTACAACCCCCTGGTGGACCTAAACCTAACCACAACCCCCTGGTGGACCTAAACCTAATCACAATCCTCTGATGGACCTAAACCTAATCACAATCCTCTGATGGACCTAAACCTAACTACAACCTCCTGGTGGACCTAAGCCTAACCACAACCCCCTGATGGACCTAAACCTAACCACAACCCTCTGGGAAGAAGAAATGAAACAAAGAGCCTGGGTACAAGGCCGTAACCCCCGAAATGCAAAGCATTATGGGCTATGGGAAAGTAGAGAATAGAAATGTAAATTGTTCCACAAGGCAATGTTGTTATGCCAATTTGTGCCCAAAGTTGCTAGAATTTTGCTTCAGTCAGTTTTTAGTGCAAAGTTTCACAGAAACTTTGCAGTATTGTGATGAGTGGCGAAAATTCACACGATAGATACATAGATACATGGATAGTGTAAACTTTCCGGGGGTAAACTTACCAGGTTTAACGACATACATACTTGTCGTAGTTGAAAGGCTAAAACCAGTGAAAATGTGAAACACTAGTATCAGTCTTTCATAGACGACAAATATTTATGTCGCTTAAAGCTCGTAAGCCCTATAAACAGCGATAACAGACAGGTTTGTACCTTAACACGTCTTTCAAGAAATATCCATAGATATCTTAATATACCAAGAATGAAAGAAGTTTCCCCCCGGAATATATTAGAATACCACTGCGCACGCGTGGTTTTGTTTGCTACTGGCGAATACAATGGCGGAGAAACGCAAAGGAGTGATCGATTTTTCTTCTCGAAACAACGAATTTCTAGGCTTTAGTGCATGGCTAATTAAATATGGTCTGGGCGAAAGGATTTACTGTATGCCTAGTGGAAGGTCAAAGGTGCGAATAAATGTTAAAAGCTTTATATTTAACTTTAATATGGTGTGGCATGTTGACGATGTTGTGAAGTCGGTTTGTAGAGTGTTGTTGGTACGTGTCTGTTATATTTTCAGCTCAGTAACAAATTCTGTATACTGGAGATCGTAGACTGTCTTCGCATTTTGATTTGACGTTCAATAAGCAACTGTACGAAGAATCCTGGCCATATAGTAAACATGAATGTTTAGTTCTACATGTATCTGTACCTGCGTGAACTTAGCGCGTGATTGGGCAGACGATTCGCAAGGCTAATAACGTGAAGCTAGCAACATAATCATCAGGCGTAATAATTTGTGAAGGCAACAAAAACTTACTTATCTTGACATCCACTTGACAAATTTTAGTCAATTTTGATCTGGATTGACTGGACGTCACACGATACGTATTAGTATCGGAATTCTTGTGATGCGCCAAGCTTTTTATGCAAAAATTTCGAGAAGTTTAAATGTATCTTGATGTTATTAAACAGACCGGAAAACAATAGTGAAGGGCACAAAAGACGTCAGTGTTCGTGTTTGTTGGAGTTTATAATTTTTTTTGCGTTCTTGACAAGAGAAAAGGACTCTTTAAGAATCCCTCGAGATTCTATTTTGGGTTGTTTGTCTGAGTTTTCGCTTGTATTAAATTAACTTGGGCTTTGCTCAAGAAAATGGGCTGGCAGCTCTGTCCGTACACGTGGCAAAAATTGTTATTACCAGAAACTTTGCACTATCCTTGGGATCTAGTTGTGTTTCAAATACGGTAGTATATCCAGGGGCCAGGGGAAGAAAGATGATGCTGAAGTTCTTCGAACTGATCAGTACACAAAGCTTCATCAAGTAATGCCATTGTTACGAGGTTGTTACCCCGCAAAGCATTGTGGGAATGGGAAAGTAGTGAATAGGGAAACAATTGAGGCACCTTTAAAATCTTTAGTTGTTAACAAGTTTTTCATGTTTAGTTCAACAGAACTTCCAGGATTTGAGAAAGTGAATCTAGACAACCTTCCTGAAGAGATGTTAACTGTAGAAGAATTGGAGTCACGTAAGAAACAACTTTGGCTCATTAAAGTCCCGTATGAGGTACTGCACGTAACTCACTCCTGCCCAGGCCAGCTACTAATGCCAGATAATTTAACTCATCAAAGGGAGAGCCCGCAGACATCTTAGGCAGTAATAGGTTTATAACAAGTGACAGGGCTTGACATTTAAAATTTTCGGCAGTATCCAAGTGGATACATGCAGGTTTCCGAATTTGGTATCTCTCCTTGAAATCTAGTATCCCACTTTTGAACTTTTGAAAAAGATAATAATATTCATAACGCACATGTATAAACATCTTATCTTCGTACACAATATACTTAATAAAAATCACTGTATCAAAGCAACTCAATAGCTGAAGTGCGACTTTATATATGCAGTCATCCTGCACTGGAAAATCGGAGGCCCTCACGATTGGAAATTGCAGCTGTCGATTCAAGATGGTCTCTCGTTCCATATGATGATATATAACATACAACCCAACACGCGTGTATGATGCATTTCATCATACATGTGCATGTTTTTTTAATATTAAAGAGTTTATTAATGAAACCCTTCCCCCCCAAAACCCCCTAACCCTAATCTCAAAAATGTGAATTTCCCAGGGGCAACCCTAACCCTAACTTGAAAAGTGTCGGTTATGGGTTATGAGAGTTAAATTATGAAACTCATCGCAGTTCCAACTCGCTTTATGAATCCTACTTTGTTGGCTTTATTTGTAGACTTTTTCGGTGTTATCTGAGCGATAATCTTCACTCTATTCACACCGTTGTTTGACAGTTGAAAATATAATTGCCCACTTCCTGTTTTCGACAATAGCCTTCGTCCAGCCAATCACACGCTTCAATCGTTTTCATCTGACCAGGGCCTCCGATTTCCCAGTGTAACGAGGAGGCCCTGGGAACGAGGTGTGTATGCAGTGAAACGACTTGTAGCGAAACGACCGGATACCGCCCCAGGGTAGTGACCAATGAAAGAGGAGTCTTCTAACTGCCTTCGACTGCGGTCGACCAATAGTAGCATATACTCTGTGTCAGCAACTAGTGCTGTTGTATTGTAACATCCTAGAACCACTAAGTTAGTACATGCAGGATCTGATGTCTTGTTATAATCTGGATTAAATGTTTAGTTTGATGTCTCAAAGCTATCTGGTACAACTGTCATTCTCAATGGTACGCAGGAACTCCCAACTAAAATGGGTGATAAGGTAAAGAAGAGTTTTCAGATAAATCTATTACACGCTAGAAACTATATACTGTAACACGTTGCTAAGCGGAAACTGTGTTTCTAAGGTCAAACCGTATCGTTTCTTTGAGCATCGCGTCTTTGTTGACTTCGCGCCTTCCACTAAACATAGAATAAAATTTAGCCGTGTGTCTGTCCCCTCCTTTCTCAATAGGCAACTTAAGCAAATACACTGCGAACGTCAAGGACAATGTTGCTCGACTGCGTCTCGTGGGCCATCTCGTGGGGCACATTTTTGTTCTTACCACGTTGTGACGTCATCTGTGCATTTACTGTATATTATAAAATAAGGTGCCCCTACGCACGCTCTGATTGGCTGGGCTCCGTGCATGTATAAGAGAACATAGATCATGAATGACGTAGAATGGCGTCAGCTGGCCGGAAAAGCCCGCCAAATTCCTAAACTACCTCACTTTTAGTTTGATTTTTCCTCTTCTTATTTTATAAAACAAATAAAACATATCGCTCCTGTGCATATGTACACTTATAAAGGTACATTTGACGTGATTTGAACACGAAATAAGAGTACATATGCACGGAGCTTTATGTTTTATTTGTTAAACTGAACAGACAATGGCAAAATGGAATCGATTTGTTAAATACGTCTACTTTTTGCAGGATGCTGGGTTAAGATACGAAAGTCGAGCTTCAAAGTACACTGACAATGAGGTTAGTTGCTTGTTGTTGTTGTTGGTGGTGGTGGTGTGTGTGTGTGAGAGAGAGAGGGGAGGGGGGGGGGGTTAGCAGTTGTGGGAGCACGGGTGGCGTGTATTTCTTTAGCCCTCATATACTTCAACCTACTCGAATAACTGATCATTCTGCTACTTTAATTGACAATATATTTTTTAATTCTATTACCCATCATACTATAAGTGGAAATATAATTTTTGATCTTACAGATTATCTTCCTAATTTTCTAATTGTTAATAAATTTTCCACTCTTCCAAAAAAATTCAAATTTTTTAGAAGGGACTATTCCAACTACGATGAAAATGATCTAATTGATGATTTACAATTAATAGATTGGAATGTGGAATTGCCTGAGAGCAGTGATGTTAATATTGTTTTTGGGGCATTTTACACTAAGCTAAATACAATTATTGATAAACATCTTCCATTGAAACAGATTAGTAATAAGAAAGTTAAACATATGTCTAAACCTTGGATTACTAGTGCCTTAAGAGTATCTCTAAATGTTAAAAATAGCCTATATAAAAAATATATTAAAACTAGGTCAACTTATTATCATAATAGATTTAAGATTTATAGAAATAAACTGAAACATTTAATACAAATTAGTAAAAAGGAATACTATAATGAATATTTTAATATTAACAAAAGTAACATGAAAAATATCTGGAAAGGAATCAAAAAGATTGTAAGTTTGAAACCAACAAGTTGCAATTTTCCATCTAAGATAATTAAAGAAAATAGTCAATTAGTTGATACCACATCAATTGCTAATGCTTTTAATGAGTTTTTTGTAGAAATAGGGGATAAATTGGCCAAGTCAGTTCCTCTTGTTGCCAAATCTCCTTCATCTTTTATGCCAACTAAACAACCAAATAGTTTATTCTTTTCTCCGATTACACAAAATGAAATAGAGGATGAAATAAATGTTTTAGATCCAAATAAAGCAGTTGGACCCTATAGCATACCAACGTACATCTTAAAAAATCTTAAACACTTATTTCTTGGTCCATTAGAAATATTATATAATCTTTCAATTTCCACAGGAAGAGTTCCTGATAGTTTTAAAATTGCAAGAGTTATACCTATTCATAAAAAGGGATCTCACTTGGATCTCTCTAATTATCGCCCCATTTCATTACTTTCTGTTTTTAATAGAATTCTTGAAAAACTGATATATCGTCGACTCATAAAATTTATTGATAAGCATAATATACTATACAACAAACAATTCGGCTTTCGAGCAAAGCATTCTACCCTTTTAGCTATTTTATCTATTACTGATAAAATACAAAAAGCTGTAGAAGCTTAAATGTTTACTCTTGTGGAATCTTTTTAGATTTTAGTAAGGCATTTGATACTGTCAACCACAATATTCTATTATATAAACTTGAACAGTATGGAATTAGAGGTGTGGTTAAAGACTGGTTTGTTTCCTATCTTTTAGATAGAAAGCAATTTGTTTCTGTTGGCAGTGTCAAATCCGAGGAAATGTCAATTAGATGTGGAGTGCCACAAGGCAGTGTCTTAGGACCATTGCTGTTTCTTTTATTCATAAATGACTTTCATAATAGCTCCACTCTTTTTGACTTTCATCTATTTGCTGATGATTCGAACCTTTTCTATAGCAATAAAAGTTTGGTAATTCTAGAAAAGAATGTTAACATTCATTTAAATTACGTAAACGAATGGCTATGTGCAAACAAACTTTCACTTAATATGGATAAATCAAATTTTATTATTTTTCATACTGCTCAAAAAAAGAAACCTTATACAGTAAAATTCAAACTTAATGAACAAAATTTAAAGGAAGAGCAAACCATTCGATATTTGGGCATTTTAATCGACAGTCATTTAAGCTGGAAACCTCATGTTATATGCAACTTACAAGGAAAATTAAGCGTAGCATTGGTGTGGTATCAAAGATTCGACATTATGTTAACATGAATGTTCTTTCTAATTTGTATTATTCATTAATCTATCCCTATTTAACATATGGCATTGTTGCTTGGGGCAATACCTATTCCACTACAACTAATCCTTTATATATATTGCAAAAAAAGGCTATTCGTATTATAACTTTCTCTGATTTCTATGATCATACTGATCCATTATTTATAAAACTAAAAATGATAAAAATTTTCCGATCTAGCTTATTTTTATACTGCTGTTTTTATGTTTGACTTTCATGCAGATGATCTTCCCTCTTCATTTCAAAATTACTTTACTGCTGTTAGCAATATACACCATCATAACACAAGACTAGCTTCTCGATCCACGTATTCTTTACCAAAGGTTAGGACTAACTATGGCAAGTTTAATATTAGATATATTGGTGCAAGTATATGGAACTCAATTGATGAACAAACAAAGAGTCTAAATAAAACAAATTTCAAGAAAAAACTGAAAAGCAATATTCTTGATAAATATATTCATATTTGTTAAATATGGATATATTCATAATTATTAACACCACTTATTTTACCTTCTCTCCAAACGGTTAATTTCTTAATTAGTTATTAATATAGAAAGCCAACTAACCAGGCTAGTCTTTTGACTATTTTAGTTGGCTTTTTACCAAAAAAAAGTTCAATATTCTTCTTGTTAATTAATTAATTTTAAAAAAATTATGGTAATAAAGATTCTTCTTCTTCTTCTTCTTCTTCTTCTTCTTCTTCTTCTTCTTCTTCTTCTGTGTGCTGTTAGCGCGCTGCCTCTTACCAAATAGTTAAGCCCGGTTAGACGGGGTTAGTACTTGGTTGGGTGACCGATTGGGAATGACCCCGTTGTCGGGCTTGGACTTATGTGAGTAGAGTTGTAGTTGATCTCCTGTGCTTCGAGGGTTTTTCGCCGGGTTCTCCGGTCTTCCTCCCTCCATAAAATCAACACCTAACATCTTACAGTAGCTGTGATCCGTGGTCTGAACTGTGTCGTACGGCGGCTGCTTGGAGCGCCTTTGATATGCCTCGACACGGCCACATTGATCTGTGTCCTTCGCAATTCAGCCGCTGGCTGCAAGTAAGGATGATTAGCCACCCAGTCCTTTATCCTTTAGTTGTCTCCCACTGCTGCGGCCTTGGTTGGGAATATATTTGCTTATGTTCTTTGTTTTTCATTTCAAAAAGTCTTGCCCTTATAAAGTGGTGGTCCCATCAAGGAAGGAAAATTGTCTTCAAGTTGGTGAGTGCAAGAATAAAGACTAAACTAAGATTTTCTGGTATTCTGTAGGTAATCTTTAAGGAAAAAATAAAGGCATATACTTTCTCGTAAAAACCGAGCAAACAAAATTAATAGTGATTATATTAAAGACTTATTAACCGAGTGCGAGATCTGTACGGGAAAGTATTTGCCTGAGGTTTTCGTACAGACCGAGCGACGAAGGAGCGATGTTTGTGCGATAAAACCGAGGGCAAATACTTTCCAGTACAGACCGAGCAAACGAGGTTAATAAGGAATTTATTATATGGCTATTCCTTCATTTTATTTTTAAGCTTCAAGCGTTGTTTTCGTCTTCGGAGTATGCTGTTTACCTTACCTGTTGACTTTTTCGTGTCGCTTCTTGGCCTTCTTATTTACACCAGTTCGGCTTTTATTTGTCGTGTTTTTAGATAAACAGCTTTAAAGAAAACCAGCAGTGATGTTCCAACACATTTTATTGTTCAGAATATTTGAATAAAGATACCTATTTCTCTTTTATTTTTATTCAAATCAACTTAGAAATGTTCCCGCCAAAACTTACAGGGGCGAGAAAAAAAGCGTATTGACCGGTCGGTCAATATCGTAAAATCCCGACCTCTCAGGAACCAATCAGCGTGCGTCGTTTTGCGTACGGACCGGAAATCAAACCCAGCCATATAATAATTAACAATTAGACAACGAGCCCGAGTTTTCTATGAGCGAATAGTCAACGAGGCGAAGCCGAGTTGACTATCGCTCATAGAAAACGAGGGCGAGTTGTCTAATTGTTTTAGTATAAATTCACCAGCAAAAGTTAAATAAATTCTCGACCATAACATATTCTTTGAGGCTCGTTTAATACATTTTTTTAACTGCCAACAACAAACGTTCAACCGTCATTTCGGACATCTCCTTGCCCGTACAGTAACTGATGGAAAAGTAAAGTTTTCTTGCATAATTTAGCATGAATTTTCATGTACAATATTGAAACAATGTATATCCACTCATTTCATTTGTAAAAGTGACAAAAAGTTGAAAGAAACATTCAATTTAGCATATAGTTTACATCACGAAATCTTGTCAACAGCAAGCGTAATTTTGAAATATGTTTTGTTTGCAGTTATTTCGTTTTAAACGAACACAGATAAACAATTTAACGCTCTTACCATTAATAATTTTCATTCTAAACATTTTGTAGCCGTTTTTGTTATCTGTAGAACGTATTGCTTCGCCTAAACGTTCAATTTCTTCTTTCATTTGCATACTCCGTTGTAATTTCGGCGCCATTGTTGTTTAACAGAACAACCGCTGGCTCTAATGATCATTGTTCGTGTTATACTACGCATTGTTTGTGATTGGTCAATTTTTTTAAAAGAATGGCTTTCATTGGTTTATCCAAGAGGTTTATATCACCAATTATAAACTCCTGCAATAGCCAATGAAATTCGAGGATTTGTATTATAAACTTGTAAATTTATACTAATATATGTTATATTTATAATCCTAACGCCGCCCCCGTTCTACATACAACGTTATTCAGATCATTTTCACGTCTTCAGGACACTGACCTCTATATAACTGGACTGCGAGTCCACGATGTCCTCAATTGAACGGCGCCATCTTTGATTTTCAGGTTGGTTAATTTTAGACCTAACAAGATGGCGTCCTGTCAGAGTCATCTGTGATTGGTCAATTTCGCAGCTAAGACCTAACAAGATGGCGCCTGATGGCGTGTATTTGGGCCATTTTTTCGTAGGGCACCCGTAGGCCAGTTATACAGAGATCAGTGCTTCACGACGACGTTAACTCTGTCGAAACCTGCATGTTAGTTGAGCTTGACTTCAAACTACAATCCTGGACAAAATTGTTGGGACACTTTGCCGATTTTGATGATTGTCTGAAAATGGCGAATTAGACAAAATCGAAGAAAAAAACAATTTGAACGCGACGATTCTGCGCAGTTTGTTCCAAAATGACACAAATACGCTCCCACATGCATGAACAACAGATTGTTTGTGGTGTATAGATGGTTCGGTGAATATGCAAATTAAATAAGAGCTCCCGTGCGAGTGGTACCGGTGCGGGTGGGAACTCTGCAGAGACTCTGCTCCAGTGATCCCTTCCCCATTGAGGGGGTAATGGGGAGCAGAGACGGGGGGGGCTCTTTTATTAAACTGTATATCTTTTGCAATGTTACAAAGTTAAAAAGCTGAAAAAACATAAATTCGTCATTTTCAGACAATCCTGGACAAAATTGTTGGGACACTTTGCCGATTTTGATGATTGTCGCATAGTGTCCCAAGCACTTTTGTCCAGGATTGTATGCGACAAAATCCTTTTAGAACTCTAAAGCTTTTGGATGTCGAAAAATAAACTTTAAGTATTCAATACTAAATGGAGTCTTGGTTTCTGCTAGATACTGAACTTTAGATTGCCGTCGTTGTCTAGCTTGCTTAAGCTCCCTATTAAGATTATGTCAGCCTCATACACTAATCACCGTTGCGTGACAAATTTCACGAACCATACACATTCGCACCGTGTAACACTCTTCGTGAAACTAATTGTCTCGCTTCCTTTGATTCACAAATCATCGCAGTTTCACGAAAAAATCGCCCCGCATGACACGCAGCACCTTGAAACCTGTAGACGCATGTACGCAATGCGTACCTATTTTTAAGTTTTAAATTACGATCTTTTCGTTTTAAGGTGGCTCCACACAGTTTCTTGAAAATGTAAAATACAAGTTTGAGAGTCCAAAAAACGTGCATAAACAATTCCACAAAAGAATAAAACTAAATGTTCTGCATAAATAAACATTGTGACAATCAAAAACTGTTACCAAATAAATAGCAACAGTTAATGACGTTTCAAAATAGCTGCCAGTTACCCTTCAAACTCATTTAATTCGGAAAAAAACTTTGATGACCCCCAATTTTTTTTTTCATTGAAACTTTACTTGTAGTATGAGTAATCAATAGGCCGATTTTAAAAAAATTCTCTAGAAGGAATAAATTTTTTGGGGAAAAATCATGTTTGTTCATTTTTAAAAAATTTCGTTCTACAGAATTTTTTTTAAGTCGGCCTATTGATTACTCATACTTCCAGGAAAGTTTTAATGAAAAAAAAATTGGGGGTCACCAAAGTTTTTCTCGAATTAAATTAGTTTGAAGGGTAATTGGCAGCCATTTTGAAATGTCATTGTTGCCATAGGAACAACTGTTGCTATTTTTTTGGTAACAGTTTTTTATTGTCGGACTGTTTAACTATGCATAACATTTAGTTTTATTCTCTTTCCGAGTTGTTTAATCACGTGTTTTGGACTCTCAAACTTGTATTTTCCATTTTTCAAGAAACTGTATGGAGCCACCTAAAGTGTCTATGCAATGAAATTTTCAAGTTTGAGATAATAACATCAAAGTAATGTTTGATATCGCTTATTTTGACTGTGACTTAGGACGAACAATAAGCCATTTGCACGATGACGAAAAATAGCGTAGCATGGCGCCCATTGAACTCTATATACAACTGGATGGGCCACTGAGCCGGATTTTGCGTACCAGTTGTATGATGACGTGACCACTACCCAAGATGGCTGCCACTGAAGTTCATAGCTTTCGTAGATTGAAAACAGACAAAAAGAGTTATTTTAAGAAAATTTAAACGAATGTAAGGACACAAGAAGTACTTAATAAGGTTTAAGACGTTAATTTCTTGCATTTTTTTCTGTTACTGAGCTATAAATCCTTTAAATTTCGTTGTTTTTCTTCAGTGCCGACAACGAAGAAAATTCACGTTAATATAAACTGAAAAACAGACTATAAAATCTACGAAGAATTCAATTTCAAGTCTTTTATAGTAATCTTAATGCCTTAACAATATTTCGTGTTGTGTACTTGCCATCGTTGGACTGTGTTTGTTGTTTAACAGTGAAAACTAAACGAACCGGCATCTGTTGTTTGCTTTACGGCTTTTCCGACTCCCCCGGCACAGCACACATAATATTCCTACCCCCGGATAATCTGACCGTGCTGACGTCAAGATTACTTATGCTAGTCAACTTTAGGATTGGGAACAAGTTCTAAGGCCGCAATGCGTCATATGTTCCACTACGTAAGATGGCGGCGACTGGCACGAAATGTGACTGCTGGCCATAGGGACTGCTGGCCATAGTTGACTGCTGGCCATAGGGAATTTACAGAAACTTTAATCAAACTCACTGAATACAATACAATACAGTACAATACAGTACAGTACAGTACAGTACAGTACAGTACAGTACAGTACAGTACAGTACAGTACAGTACAGTACAGTACAGTACAGTACAGTACAGTACAGTACAGTACAGTACAGTACAGTACAATACAATACAGTACAATAAAAAAGACAAGTTACAAATACGTTACAAACAACAAAAGTGTTAAGTGAGTTAGATAAGGGGCTAGCGAACGGACTCTAAGTCCCAACTAGGCCAACCCCCGCATACACTACTAAAATAAAGAAACGGACATAAAATTAGAGATTTGTGAGAATACAGATTCTCAGCAGCAGAAAGGTCTTCCAGTACTCCTACAATTAGGACACACAGTCTTCCATGTTCCCAAAGTCGAACAATGCGATTAAAAAAAGAGTCTCTGAACAGTGATGTACGAAAACGGTGAATTGGACGAAGATTAAAATCAGAAACAGAGCTTCTGGTGCGGCCACTAGAGATACAAACATAATGGTTTAGCTGGATGTTGTAGAAACCGTTTATGTATTTATACATAAAACATAAGTCACGGCATTCTAGCCAGTAAGAGATAGGAAGTAGATTTAGGGAAACTAGGCGAGTCTTATAGTTAGGTCGGAGATTAGGATCAGAATTACAACTAAGAATAAAACGGGTGGCATGCCCCTGTACACCTTCAAGTAATTTTAAATCTGTAATACAGGACTGAGGAGCCCATACTTCGCTAGCGTAACCTAGTTGGGAGCGCACAAGTGACAAGTACAGCAGTCTTCTGTGAATGGAATTCTGGAATGGCCCATCCAGTTGTATATAGAAATCAGTGTGCCTGCCAGTATCCGCCATTTATCAGCACTACGATGCTAGCGAAGCATTCTGGTAGTTGTAATCACCCAACGCTATTTTACGGCATCGTGCAAATGACTTATTGAATAGAAGTATATGCTTACTTAGCGTGTGAAAACCGTGCTTCCCCCAACACCGCTGCCAATCGTTTTGCGCATGCGCGATATCCGAGCTCGTCCCTCAAAAAAGAGCGGGAAAACACTGAAATATTTGGACTGGTCCGAGAGTCCCACACAAAAGTTCAAATTATAAGCATACTACCAAAAAGATAAGGTAGGTAGTTTGTGCATGGCTTCCTTGTCAATATTGTAACATATTCTGAATTTACCCCTTCGTAATTTTCATTAACTTTTTTTTTAAACACAAATGAATAGTCGAGTCTTACTTAATCTTCACTGTCTGGTTGTTGGTACCACGGCTAGTTCCCATTTCTCTTGTAACGTTTACTCTAGCGAATTGGCGCATGCGCAAACGTTTGGCAGCGGTGTTGCTGCCCCCTAAAATTAAGACTTTTTGGCATAGTTGCACTAATGCTATCGCTCGACCTCAGACCCCAAATTTTGATTATTCAAACTCCTCTTTCTATAGCTAAAGGTTTTTCTGGCCACCTAGACATCATTCAGACAGTTCAAGTGCCAATGTTAGTCTATCCTCCCAATCCTCCCGCAATGTACACAGATGTACCCGAGGGTCTTCAAGCAAGATGGAAGCCATTTGGATATCGTAAGTAGCTAGATTCAGAAGTGAGGTTTTTAGGGGTTTTTCCAGTATATTAGTATTTATTTGCGTAGAGCATATCAAATTTTTTATGTTGAAGTTGCAGGAGACTCTACACAGTATGGTTGCCATATAAGAATAGTATTATACACTTAATGTCTGCTCCCGAGGGAAACGGTTAGTTTTGTTTTCCCGAGAGACTCGAGGGAAAACAAAACTAACTGTTTCCCGAGGGATCAGACATTAAGTGTTTTGTTATATAGCTTGAGTTTTGCTGAATAATTTCGACGTTTATCAAGGGAAAGTACAAAAAAGACAAACGCTAAGACACCAAAACATTTCGCCTGGCTCCGTAAATTCACTTCAACCAAACAAATATAAGTCTCAGAACAAAAGAACAGCAATACATTTCTCCAGTTAATCTTCACACATGCTTTGAAGACCTATAAATATTCTGTTTTTCGTACCAAACAAGCTTTTGTTTATAGGATGCTGTGAAGAGTTCAAAGTTCTAGCGGGCAACAATTGAAAACTTATTGACCGAGCAGGCAATAAGTTCTCAATTATTGCCCGCTCGGTAGACATTGAAATTTAGCTAAGGTCATGTGACCACAAATCAACCAATGACTGGTTATCGTTGTATCCAGTGAAACTCTAGCTATATAACAATCACTATTATTTTTTCTAAAAAACGAGTTTTATCGAAGAAATTTCAACAATTTATCATCAGTGGATAAAGAGAAAGGTAAAAAAAAGGATTTTGTGTCGTTTTGGTGTTCATTTGTAGCTTAAAATGTAATTTAATATCGTTCGGTTACCACATTCCGGAGTTGTTAATTACCTTTCTCTGTATCCACTGATGATAGATTGTTAAAATTTCTTCGATAAAACTCGTTTTTAGTATCTTCTTTGACTCATCAAACGCCTGCTTCTTGTCTGTTTATATTATCAAGTTTGCCCTGATTACCCAGCATGCAATTCTAACCATAAAAGGGTCTATAAGAACCTGTTTCATTTGTTAAAAAAAAAAGAAGAAGTGTTAGGCTCAAAAATGCCAAATATTTAGCCTACAGGTTCTTAAGCCGCGTTCACACTACCGACCTAGACCCGGCCTGACCTGGGCCTAGATTTTTGATGGTGTGAACGACTTTTACCTGGCCAAGGCCTGACCTGGGCCCAGCAAACCAGGCCAACGAAAGTAGTTGACCTGGGCCTGACCTGACCCTGACCTAGGCCTAGTGTGAACGGGTTTTACCTGGGCCTGACCTGAGATTGGCCTCATTGCCATGGTAATTGGAGCCCGCAATGAACGTTGGTAGGTTTTAACACGCCAAATTATAATACGCGCCAGAACAGTTTCTCAATCGGTTCTCGACTTCGATTAGTTTAAATTTTTGTATTGCTCATGGTAAATCATTGGACGGATGACGAGGCAGAGTATCTAATCACGATGTGGAGTGATCAGAACATCCAGGAACAGCTGGATAACTTCAGCGTTAGAAATAAATAAGGGTTTATCACTACGATCTTCGATCTTCGGGGATCGAACATACTAGAACTTCCTAAAGTACAAACAACAACATATGGACTAAAATCATGGCGCTACACTGCTGTGAAACTTTCGAACTCACTGCCAGAACCTGCGAGAGAAACAAACAATTTTAATTTATTTATCAAATTGATACGAAACTTGGACGCAGAATAAATCAAATACTTTACATTATTTATTATATAGAACAAATTTCTGAAAATTTAAAATAGTTAGTATTTTATAGTTTATAGTAGTTATATTTTTATCTAAATAGTGGCATGCCTGTAAACTAGCTGGATTAGCTAAGCGCATTTGATCACTTTAAATAAAATTGTATTGTATTGTATTGTATTGTTATAACCCTAATAATACACGAGGATCCGCCATTACGGTATACATTTGTGAAGCTACTTCGTGTAAGCTAGCCATAACGAGACTACATAGAGCCTAATTTCTCCTGGGCCAAAGCCAGTGTGAACGCGGCTGGTTTTACCCTGGCCTGGCCTGACCCTGACCTAGGCCTGGCCTAGGTCGGTAGTGTGAACGCGGCTTTAATCACTGGATCCTTATACGCGGGTTTTTACTGTATCTGTGCTAGTGTGCAATTATCGTAATTGACATTTGGATTTGGAAAGAGTATCATTGTCATGCCTAGGCAGGGCCTTCGACTCGAGAGCCGAGATGGGCCCTGGGTCAAACGTTGGAGCCAGGCCCCCCACCGAAATTAATATTTTAATACCATCCTTATCGAGTATTCTAAACGCCAATCTTTGCATCAGAAATAAAATAACTTTTGAAAATTAGTAGTAATAACTAATATCACTCCTCACAATTGTGTACCCTTTGCAAGGTTCATTTATAGCGCAACAATATATATCTTGGACTAAAATGTTACGGGGGCAATTACCCCGCTTACCCCACCCCCTTCTCGATGCTACTGTGCCTAGGCACTTTTTTTTTTAATGAAAAAAATAAGAAATAAACCCCACGGCTTACCCTACCTATTACCCTGCAGGCTTCGGGGGAAAGTGGGCTCTGCCAACAAACTTGATATTTCTTTTTGAGCATGCGTGAACGGTTGCCAAGATACTCTTTTGGGTCCAGGCTCTAACGCATTATTTGCTATTTTCCTGCTTGCGCGTGCTCAAAAACTACAACTTGTTTGACCAGTTGAAAACCTGACTGACTCGCCCCAAACTTGGGGCGAAGATGGGGATTGTTGGCAGAGCCCACTTTGCCCCGAAGCCTGCGTAGGTCGGAAAGGGGCTGTGACTTACAGGGTACCTACCTATGTTTTTGTAAAAAGAACTTCTAGAAAACCCAGTTCTTTTCTCAAAATTTACAATTGATTTGGGATCACTGTTTGGTTTGTTTTTGGGTTCTTTTTCGGAAAGGAACTCCACCAGTGATCAAGCGAAAATCCAATATCGAGGAGAATGGCGACGTGGAAACAGAATTTACAGTTGGGGAGAAGAAAGAAAAGAAAAAGCAGAAGAGAACTAGAGAAATACATAAAGGGGGTAGGGTAAGGGGAAAAGAAACACCGAAAAAGAAAATACAGAAGGAAATTGAAGAAGAGAATAGTGTTAAGAAAAAAGAAAGTCCGAAGAAAAAAATGCAAAAGGAATCGAAAAAGGAAGATGGCGTAAGAGAAAAGGGAAGTCCGAAAAAGAAAATTGAAAAGGAATTTGAAGAGGATGGTGTAAAGGAGAAAGGAAGTTCGAAAAAGAAACTAGAAAAGCAAATTGAAGAAGTGGATAATGTGAAGGAAAAAGCAAGTCCAATGAAGAAAATGAAGAAGGAATCTGAAGAAGTAGGTTGAACTTAATTTTGACTGGCCCTTCGGGAAGCACGGGTGGCGTGTTCTGTTAGGGCGCTGCCTCTCACCGCTGTAGTTAAGCCCAGTTGGACGGGGTTAGTACTTGGATGGGTGACCGTCTGGGAAGAACCCCGTTCTCGAACTTGAATTTCATGTGAGTAGAGTTTAGTTGGTCCCCTGTGCTTCGAGGGTTTTTCGCAGGGTTCTGCGGTTTTCCTCCCTCCGTAAAATCAACACTTAGGTCTTAGCTTATGTCGTGCACTTTAATCGTGAGCCTCTGGCTCGGATGATTGGGCGACCACATCCTGTGTTTATCGATGTTAAATACATCATTACTCATTACTCAATTATCGTTGTCAATCTGTGAACGTGTACCACATCACATGCATGAGTTTTGATACCCAATGAAAACCTGTAGGAAACTTCCTAGTGAACTGGATCACATTTCTTAATCTGCATTTTGAATCAGTGAAGAAAACACCGCAAATCGCGATGCGAATACTCGTTTGAGAAGCAAGATCAAACACTCGTTTATCGTGTTTCATCAGGGGACTCACTCGAAAACAATAAAAATCTTGGGGCTACGCCCTTGGTTTTCATTTGTTTTCTCGTGTTTGAAACCCCTGATGTAACACTCAAACCCGTGTTTGGTCTATTATACTTAAAGTACCTATATGACAACTCTTCTTTTTTTTATTTTAAATGAATTTATGCGATCTGAAGAGATGAAAAATGGGAAGCAGAGTTAAATTTGAGTGGGGTTTTTCCGGAGTTACTGAAGTTATTACAAATAGGTTCATTTTTCGCGCGTGCGTGTGTGCTGTAATAGATAGAAGAGAGCTTAAGCCATAGTCATTCAAGTAGGTGGTCTGGAAACTCAGCTAAAGTCTTTGGTCTATCTTTTTGTTCGCCTTTATGCATTTTTGTGCACGGTGCACGGTCACTGAACACATTGTATTTTAGTATAATGAAGGAATTGTCCAATAGCAACGTTTCAGTTCAATCACTCAACCGTGCTATTTAAATATTAATAAACCTAAAACAAAGGATGTGCACGGTGTAAGGTACGGTTCAACATAAAATCCCAGCTCATTATAGGCGCTTTGAAGTTTGCCGAGTTTCCAGACCATATCTCGATTGACTATGCTTAAGCATACAGACGTTTTAGAGCCACGGACGGCGATTGAATTCAATAGCATTTTGCATTCAAAACAATGATAATGAGCAATTTAAAATTCCAAGAGCAAAGAGAACGCCGTCGTCGTTCTACAGAAGACGTCATTGAGAGCATTTTCACGTTCTTGAGACGACGGGAACTTCTAGAACGTTGAGGCCTGTCATCGTTGTTTTACTACAATAGACATGCTTTTAAAGTAGATTGAAACTTGTATTTTAAAGGGGATAATTTTTTTACATTACAATATAAAATAAAGGATCTGTATTTTTATATAAAGATGAAATTTAAGCTTATAAGCTAACAGTTTAGATATGTGATTATTCATAGCCTTTGTTTTGGTTAAAATAGTCTTTTCAAAGAATACGCGGTTCAGTAGTTCTGTATTGTATTCCTGTTCTTCCGGTCACCGTCCGTGTCTCAAAAACGCCTAATAATGCTTAAGCTCTCTAGATTTAGATCGAGGACGCGGACGTCAACAGGACGCGAGATGGCGTGATATGGCGGGAAAAGTGATACATTTTCACTTTATTTTACCCTAACTAGTAACCTATAATTTGTAAATGGTGATTGATGAGTCAGTTGCTGCGAAATTTCTGGGGGAGGCTCAGCCCCCCATTAAGATCTCGGGGGGGGGGGGGGGGGGGGGGCCTCAGCCCCCCCCCCCATACTCTCCCCCCCCCCCCCCCATACTCTACGCCTATGGTTTTGCAATCAAAACAAGAATAAACTTCCATTCCAGAACATGTTGTTCCTTGTCGACAACAAATTTTGTCAGAAACTCCAAGCAACTGCTTCAACAAAGGCAGGTCTGTCTTGGCAAACCGCAACTCCGTTCTGCATTCTTCGTCATCCCAAGTATCCACATTGAATGATTCAAATTTCCAGTATGGGAATAACGGTTTCGACCAGTTATACTCGTACAACAAAATAAACTCAGCATCAGTGATATATTGCTGAGCTCGAGCAAGAATTAAAGCATCGCGAACAGATTGCAAACTACTATGCGACATTTTTTATCTAAACTGAAAAAACTGGAAAAAACTATAAAACGAATATCACGACAGCATACCAAAATTTAATTCAAAAACAGCTTTGTGAACAATCTCAAAGAAACTATCAAATGAAACATAAATATTTAATGGTACACGTTCAGTATCTTCACTCCAGTTCACACAAACGTATGTATACAAACGAATACTGTACCAAAATGGTTCATGAATACAGTAAAATTTACTTTAGTTCAAACATGCTTCGCATGAACCTTTTCTTCAATGCCACATTAATTCAAGTCCCTCACTTGATGTAGATCTATATTTGCAGGTATTCCAGTGCAAAGATGCATTTTCGAAACAAAAAACAGTATTCTACGTCGTCTTGGCGTCCTGGAAACTTATCTAAATCTGTTTTCGTTAACAACACGAACGGCGTCCTCGACCCAGACTTCGCTGCATAATTTGACGTCCTCTTGACGTATATTACAGAAGACGTCACAGTGTGTAAACAACAACAGTCACACTACGCGACTTCGTGTGGTCTCGTGTCGTAATTTACACGCTGTGACGTCATCTGTGATCCATTACAGGCTATTACAGTTTACACAAAATGTAATCTATTTGTTAAACCTTTATAGTCCATTGGCCACTTTAAGAATTTCATTCTGGCTAACGCCAGACGATTTTATTCAGCATATGGGAAGGTCTTGGGCTATAAAGGGTTAAATAAAATACTCGGCCATCGCCTCGTCTTTTAAGGTCTGATAAAACAAAACGACTCATTTGGTAAGTTCATTGGCGTAGTCATTTTGAAAAACAACGTTGTCTAAGCCGTGAAAATCAAAGCTAAAGTTTATGATGTAATTCAAGAGGATCAGTTTTTATCAGGTATAAAACCACAGACATGGTACTGATTTCCTCATGAATTATTAATGATTTTTGAAGATAGATAAAGCATGAGCAGTGAACTGTATCTGATTTACAAGGCGTGTTGAAAGCGAACCGTAGTAAATCAGATACAGATGGGCTGCGAATGCTTTATCGTACTTATCAAATGGACGCATCTAAATAGCCATGTTTTCAAACTATTTTTCAAGTTGGAGTGATTTTAGCTAAGTAAATTGAGGAAACAGTTTATGTAAATCAGGACGAATCTATGCGATTTACAGATATTGATTAAATATTCATTTCTTGAATTTTCTTCAAGAATTTTTAATGAATTTGACATACACTATTTACAGAATGAGTGGCCGTTCTGTATCGAGGTATACAGAGGCGAAGCCGAGTGCGTATATCCCGATACAGAACGGACACGAATTCTGTAAATGACATCTAAAACGATCCGATTTGGTAAGTTCATTGGTAATTTTTCTAAAAAAACGTCTAAGTCGAGAAAATCAAAGCTAAAGTTTACGTAAATCAAGAGGAATCTGTATCACATATACAGACCTCATTAAACATGGATTTTCTTTGTGTTTTCCTCATGAATTATTAATGAGTTTTAGATTATTATTTAAATATTCATTGTGGTTTTTAGCAAACTAAAATCTCCAGTAAAGACAAACGAAAAAAGAGAAAAAGCAGCTAATGAAGAAATTTAAACATCGTACGTGGTTGGTGCAGGGTCGACAGAACTGTAAGTTTTACCAAGGTTGTTGTGGAAATGCAGATTATATTGTGATAAAGGTTATGTTTTTATCTCGGCACCTTGATCAAATCGTAAATGTTTGCCGTGGTGCTATACACTTGAACGATTTATAGAGTATTGTGTAAATTTTAAAGCGTGAAGATGGGTTATCTTGCAGACAATGTATGAACTGTTATAAATCGTACATACTTTTATATATTAACTTTTATATAACCAATCAAAAAGCCAAAAGGATACTTTCTCACCACTGAAGGAATCCCATTACTGTCGTGGCAATAGACCACTTTCATAAAGGCCTTCACTTTAAATATTCTTTTATGTGCATCTAAATGAGCCTTTCTGGCCTCGTTATGACGCAAAGATTCTTTTGAATTGCAGACACACAAACGAGGCCAGAAAGGCTTATTAAGATGCACATCAAAGAATATTCAAATTAGTTACTATTATGAAAGTCGTGTATAGAAGCGTTGTAATATATTCCTCATGTTGACTGATTCATTTGATGAAAATTATTACTAACTTCCTGTTTTGAATTTGACTGCTTTCTAGTTTTTAAACAACCAATAAGAAACAGGATTATTTACCAAACACCAATCAAATTCAAAACAGAATTCAAAACAGGAAGTTGTCAACGAATCTTATCAAATGAATTGTTCAACTTGAGGAATATATTGCAACAATATTTTACGGAAGGCTTCTATTGCCACGACAGAAAGTACCTCGGAAATTTGAAATAGATTTGTCTCGTTAATTACACGGAAATCGCAGTACAGTAAAAACCCGCATAAAAGAACCAACAGCCTGAAATTTAGGCAATTAAAAATACAAGAACCACTTCAGGCTGACAAATGAGACTGGTTCTTAAAATACCTTAACTTTCGTACTTTAGCTGAAGTAGAAAGCATGTTCTAAGGGCAGGTATATGTCAGGTACATTTTCAACCTTTCATTGTGTGTATATATATATATATATATATATATATATATATATATATATATATATATATATATATGCTGTATATTTATTGTTATGACAGTAAATTAAATTACTGTTTGCAATAGGTGGTGTGCAACCAATCCCTTGAGATTCGAAGGACAAAGATATTTTCGCCATGTTGGATGATATTATAATTGCAGATGATGAAAATCTTTTGAAAACGTCAACCAACATGGCGGCAATGACGTAAGATGCACGCTAGCAATATGAAATACAATTGGGATGTTAACGTTCAATTTAGGCCTATGTGAATAAAATTAAGGAAACATGTCATTTAAAACACCAAGCCAGGAACAATTGTTTTTGACTGGAAATACAGTAAGAACCAGTTAAGAACCAACTTGGCCTGATTTCTCACTAAGTACCCATTATATAAGAACCATTTCAGCCTGACGTCAAAAAATAGTGGTTCTTTTATGCGGGTTTTTACTGTACTTCTAAAGAATGATATGATGGGGACCGCAGGAGCACGGGTGGCGTGTGCTGTTAGCGCGATGCCTCTCACCAAAAAGTTAAGCCCAGTTAGACGGGTTAGTATCTGGATGGGTGACCGCTTGGGAATGACCCCATTGTCGAGCTTGGAACTCATGTGAGTAGAGTTGTAGTTGATCACTCCTGTGCTTCGAGGGTTTTTCGCCGGGTTCTTCGGTTTTCCTCTCTCCGTAAAATCAACACCTAACATCTTAGCTGTGATCCGTGGTCTGAACTGTGTCGTATATATGGCGGCTGCCTGGAGCGCCTTTGATATGCCTCGACACGGCCACGTTGATCTTCGTCCTTCGTAACTCAGCCGCTGGATGCGAGTATCATCATTTTGAATTTGAATGCAACACAAATTTCAAGAGTTCAAAATTTCCAGGAGCGAGCTAGTAATTTAATTAAATCGAATGCATTGGCACATCTGCAGTTACCTGACGTCATGAAATTCTCAAAAACACAAACACAAACATGCTTACTGGTGAAACAGTGTCTGGATGGTAACGTCTGTAGTATTTTCGTCAATTACTTTGAACGATTACAGCATGGAAAGGGCACACGTAACAATGGCATTAGTGTCAAAATCCCTAAAATAGAGCTTGAATCTACAAAACAGGCTTTCTACTATCATGGAGCATAGTCAATCGAGATATGGTCTGGAAACTCGGCAAACTTTAAAGCGCCTATAATGAGCTGTGATTTTATGTTGAACCGTACCTTACACCGTGCACATCCTTTGTTTTAGGTTTATTTAAATAGCACGGTTGAGTGATTGAACTGAAACGTTGCTATTGGACAATTCGTTCATTATACTAAAACACAATGTGTTCAGTGACCGTGCACCGTGCACAAAAATGCATAAAGGCGAATAAAAAGATAGAACAAAGACTTTAGCTGAGTTTCCAGACCATATCTCGATTGACTATGCATGGAGCAATTGAGTTTAATAAATTGCCTCAGGATATTAGATCTATTGACAGTTATATGCTATTTAAAAGAGCACTAAGAAAGCACATGATTACTTAGCTTTATGTTGTTGAATTTACATCTGTTTCTATATACAGATTAGACTAAATTGTTAAGTTATTACAGCATTTGCAAGTCATTTAAACAAAAGAGAAGCGCATTAGAACGATTGGTATATCAATAACACGCTAAGAACGACAATAGCGCTATTCGAACATCAATTGTGCTAGTAGTAAGTAGGTTCAATAACAACACCTTATTATATATTCCGTAAAGTGAAAATCAATGGAGCGAAACAAACATCAAATCCATGCACTTATTAGTCATTAACATTTTGACAACAACAATAGCGATAAATCAAAAGACATTTTACTACAACAAATATTCATTAATATAAAGGTGTGCAAAGTCAGAAGTCACGTTCTAACAAATATAGATTGAATGCTTGTCTGTCCACACAACAGCAAAAATGCTATAGTTTTTAGGCCTGGATGTGTTCTCTTGCAAGACATCGTGGCAAGTATGTCTGCATAAGTCTGCCCAGATTTCTTTCGGCAGCTGCTATCAGTATTTGTTTCTGAAATTCACCCAATGGTAGCTGTGTATTTCTTGCAGCTGGCCTGTCATTCATACGAAGTTGAATCTCAAGACGCGAAATATCTGCCTTAATGTTGGCCTTAAGGCAGCTGATGGCTTGTTCTACAGGATTCAGGAATGGGCTATAAGGAGGGAGCATCTTGACATGGATATCCTCAGTTGGGTCGGCTGCTGCTCTATGAGCTGGTGCGCCATCAAATATTAGGTAATGCGTTTCGTCATCATTCAACTGTTGGGCAGTATGGTTGAGGAATTCCGTAAATAATTCACGTGTCATTTGAATAACATGGTGTACGACACCAAAAACTGGTGAAATGGCCAAGCATATGGTTATATTTCTCCCTTTTTGACCGCATACTTGACGGTAGGCTCTATCCCCTCTACGCGAGCGACCGTGACTTCTCGCTGTCCAAATGTTATATCCACACTCATCTGTGTGGTGCAAATTAGCTTCTTCTAGATACCAATGTGCATACTCGTGACGGCGTTCTATAACATCCTGTCTGTTGCGTTCTGCTGGCACTCGATGGGCTAACTTCAATGTAAACAACATGCCTTCTAAATGATTCGCTATGGTGCGGTCGCTGACAACTGGCTTTTGTGGTAGACGTCGATGTAACTCTGCATTGATAGCTCTCAATGTTAGCAAGCAGTTTTCGTTGATAATTGCTTCCAAACACCTCTTCATTTCTTCGTCAACTTTGACGTTGTTTCGCCCTCCACGTGGTCTCTCATCAACCCTATTTTCTCGCAAATATCGGGCAATGATTCCTCGTGCTGTTGAACGGTTTATACCCAAATTATCTGCTATCGCGAGGTAGTCTTGGTCCGGTGCCTCAAAAGCACGTACCAATATTTCCCTGTCGTCATGTGCAATTCGATTTCTCACTCGCTCCGCCATTGCTGCTGTTGTCTGCTGTTGTCGTCTGTTCAACTTTGATAATGTGCTTTCAACTGTACTTCTATATGTTTTCATGGTTAATTATGTATACATATCAGAACGCAGCTGCGTCCAACGGGACCTCATTTTCTGTCTTTATATTAATGAATATATTTGTTGTAGTTAAATGTCTTTTGATTTATCGCTATGGTTGTTGTCAAAATGTTAATGACTAATAAGTGCATGGATTTGATGTTTGTTTCGCTCCATTGATTTTCACTTTACGGAATATATAATAAGGTGTTGTTATTGAACCTACTTACTAGCACAATTGATGTTCGAATAGCGCTAATGTCGTTCTTAGCGTGTTATTGATATACCAATCGTTCTAATGCGCTTCTCTTTTGTTTAAATGACTTGCAAATGCTGTATTTCATTTTGTATTGTACACACTTTTGTTGTATTCTAGTGTTAGGTATCCACAGGACACGCGTTGATAGCAGTGTATATTCACTGCAGCGTTCTTTACCTGTATAAATATTCTTTAATAATAATAATAATAATAATAATAATAATAATAATAATAATAATAAAAAATAGGGATGACTATGGATAAATGACTGGGTGGCTAATCATCCTTACTTGCAGCCAGTGGCTGAATTGCGAAGGACGCAGATCAACGTGGCCGTGTCGAGGCATATCAAAGGTGCTCCAGGCAGCCGTCATACGACACAGTTCAGACCACGGATCACAGCTAAGATGTTAGGTGTTGATTTTATGGAGGGAGGAAAACCGGAGAACCCGGCAAAAAACCCTCGGAGCATAGGAGAGATCAACTACAACTCTACTCACATGAGCTCAAGCCCGACAACGGGGTCATTCCCAAGCGGTCACCTATCCAAGTACTAACCCCGTCTAACCGGACTTAACTTTTTGGTGAGAGGTAGCGCGCTAACAGCACATGCACGTCACCCGTGCTCCCCTAATGGCGGCAGCCTGGAGCGCCTTTGATATGCCTCGACACGGCCACATTGATCTTCGTCCTTCGTAATTCAGCCGCTGGATGCGAGTATCATCACTTTGAATTTGGTGTCTATTTGCTGTATCTAGCATCGAGTTGAACTACGAAGTCTTCAATGGATTGTTTTATAGCGTTTAAATCCTTCGGACAAACGTCTTTATGAATTTCAGGTTTTTTCATTGCATTAATCACAAAACTATTCAGTTTTGGTTCAGCCTTCAAATTCTCGAGTTGTTTCAGAAGCTCGTGGGGGGTCTCGGAGGACGGTTTCTCACCCACGGCAAGGAGAACATCTTTGGCAAACTTACTGTAGTGTGCCGTCGCAGTGAGTAGCACCTTGCGGGCGGGCTTCTTCTGGCGGGCTACGTGCAGGCCTACTGCAGTGTGCGGGTCAAGTAGATAGTTGTTCTTGTCAAAACATGTTTTGATGGAGGTTTTGCATTCTTGTTCGCTTGTCCAGCCAGACTCAATGTGTTTTGTGATGGTCTGGTGAAGCTCTTTCGAAACCTGGAAAGAATAGTGCAATCACTTAAGAATAGTGAGGGGTTGGTACAGATGCTTACTGCTGATAACAAATACCAACACACACACACACACACACACACACACACACACACACACACACACACACACACACACACACACACACAGTTAAAGACGAACAGTCCAACACGAACAGGCCAATACGAACAAACCAACACGAACAGGCCAATACGATAAAGTCAACACGAATAGTCCAACACGAACAGATGAAGACGAACAGTCCAACACGAACAGTCCAACACGAACAGTTCAACACGAACAGTTCAACACGAACAGGACAGGACAGGACAGGACAGCACGAACAGGACTGGATAGCATGAACAGTCCAACACGAACAGGACAGCACGGCAGTCCAACACGAACAGGACAGCACGGACAGTCCAACACGAACAGGACCGCACGGACAGTCTAACACGAACAGGACAGCACGGACAGGACAGCATGGACAGGACAGTACAGTACGGACAGGACAGCACGAACAGGACCGCACGGACAGTCCAACACGAACAGGACAGCACGGACAGGACAGCACGGACAGTCCAACACGAACAGGACAGCACGAATAGTCCAACGCGAACAGTCCAACACGAACAGTCCAACGCGAACACGAACAGTTCAAAGCGACACGAACACGAAAAGTTCAATACGAACAGTAGTCCAACACGAACATAGACAGTCCAACACGAACAGTCCAGCACGAACACCAACACAAGCGAACATCCATTTGGAAGAATTATAAATAGCGTTGGCATTCTGACCTTAAACCATTTGTGTGTTGCCAGTTGCTCAAAGACGTTTCTAATCAAACTACTGTCTTGCGAAAGGTGATACAGGAATCTTTCTAAATTAGACGATTTAAGGATGTCTATGGACGGTGATATGGACGAAATGAGTTTTCGACTTTGCAGATCGTATGTCCCAGTCGTGAAGAAATCAGTGAGAACATTGTTGGTGTTTGATGCACATATAAGCGAGTGGAATGGTAGACCCATTTCCTAGCGAAAAGTAAACGATACATTAAAGTTGGTCGACCTCCTGAAGCTTGACGTCTCCAACATTGTTCCATTGCACATATGTACCTTTGCCCTGGCAACGTCCTGCCTGCCTGGCTTTTGTTCTTCCTGCCTGCTTGCCTGCCTCCTTTCCTTTCCTTTCCTTTTTCCCTTTCCATCCTTCCTTCATTCATTCATTCCCTCCCTCCCTCCCTCCCTTCCCTTCCTTCCCTTCCTTCCCTTCCTTCCCTTCCTTCCCTTCCTTCCCTTCCTTCCCTTCCTTCCCTTCCTTCCCTTCCTTCCCTTCCTTCCCTTCCTTCCCTTCCTTCCCTTCCTTCCCTTCCTTCCCTTCCTTCCCTTCCTTCCCTTCCTTCCCTTCCTTCCCTTCCTTCCCTTCCTTCCCTTCCTTCCCTTCCTTCCCTTCCTTCCCTTCCTTCCTTCCTTCCCTTCCTTCCCTTCCTTCCCTTCCTTCCCTTCCTTCCCTTCCTTCCCTTCCTTCCCTTCCTTCCTTCCTTCCTTCCTTCCTTCCTTCCCTTCCTTCCCTTCCTTCCCTTCCTTCCTTCCTTCCCTTCCTTCCCTTCCTTCCCTTCCTTCCTTCCTTCCTTCCCTTCCTTCCCTTCCTTCCCTTCCTTCCCTTCCTTCCCTTCCTTCCCTTCCTTCCCTTCCTTCCCTTCCTTCCCTTCCTTCCCTTCCTTCCCTTCCTTCCCTTCCTTCCCTTCCTCCCTTCCTCCCTTCCTCCCTCCCTCCCTCCCTCCCTCCCTCCCTCCCTCCCTCCCTTCCTTCCTTCCTTCCTTCCTTCCTTCCTTCCTTCCTTCCTTCCTTCCTTCCTTCCTTCCTTCCTTCCCTTCCTTCCCATACCTTGATATAAAATGCAGCGAGAATGTTTCCAAAGTTCCCTGTTGGCACACAGAGGTCTACGTGGTCTCCCATGGCAACCTCGCCGCTTTTAACCAAATCCAAGTACCCAGAAGCATGGTAAACAATCTGCGGCAGAAGACGTCCCCAGTTTATAGAGTTGGCCGCTGACAACTTGTACCGATACTTCGTCCAAAGATGGTCCGAGAATTCCTTGTCATTAAAAATCGACTTTATGGTGGTCTGACAGAAATCAAAGTCACCCTGGACACCAATAACCGTAACATTACCACCACTCATGCTGGTCATCTGTCTCTTCTGTATGGTGCTGACACCTTTCACGGGAAACAATACCATTACTGAAACATTGTGACAGCCCAGGAACCCCTCTAACACAGCACTGCCAGTGTCGCCTGATGTGGCTACCAAGACTAAGTACCTAGTCTCCAAGACCCCTTTCCCAAGAGAATCCCTGTTCACCATGGCAACCGCTTCGTCAAAGATTTGTGGCATAAGCTGCAAGGCGAGATCCTTGAACGATGCCGTCGGACCGTGGAATAGTTCAAGGATGTATATATTATCGTCCAGCTTCTTAACAGGGGCGATCTCTTTGTGCTGGAAATTCTTGTATGCTTTGTCGATCATGTCTTGTAGTCGTGAAGGATGTATGTCGGAAGGATGCGTCCAGGCTTCCAGGATTCTGCTAGCCCGTTCCTGATACGGAAGTTCCACGAGTCTTTCCCACTGGCCTGTAAGTATGTATAATAGAAGTAGTAGATTTGACGAAATAGATGAAATATTAATTGAATAGATGAAATGAATTCAATCAATCAATCAATCAATCAATCAATCAATCAATCAATCAATCAATCAATCAACCAACCAACAATTCATTAATTCTATTCTATTCTATTCTATTCTATTCTATTCTATTCTATTCTATTCTATTCTATTCTATTCTATTCTATTCTATTCTATTCTATTCTATTCTATTCCATTCCATTTCATTTCATTCCATTCCATTCATTTCATTTCATATTTATTCCATTCACCCCATGCATGCATCCAAATGTATGCATCCATCCATCCCATCCATCCATCCTTCTTTCCATTCATCCATCCATCCATTCACTCACTCACTCATTCCATCCATCCTTCTCTCTCTGCCCAATCACCCCACCCACCAACCAACCAACCAACCAACCAACCAACCAACCAACCAACCAACCAACCAACCAACCAACCAACCAACCAATCAACCAACTAACCAACTATCCGATAAACTAACCAACCCGTCAACCGATCCACCAACCAACGTACCCACTGACCAACCAACCAATCAACCCACCAACCAACCAAGCCACCAATCAATCAATCCGTCAACCAACCAACCCACCAACCAATTAATCCACCAACCAATCAACCAATTAATCAACCAACCAATGAACCCACCAACCAATCAATCAACCCACCAAGTCACCAACCAATTAACCCACCAACCAATTGCAACCAACTAAGCCACCCGTCAACCAATCAACCCACCAAGCATGCGTCCATCCATTCCTTCATTCATTCACAAACCTAATGTGAAAGATGGTATATTTTGCTTGGGGACATACAGTCCGCCATCCGAGGCCAATCCTTCAATTACAACATCCAAAAACGACTTCTTGTCTTCGGTTGATGGTGTCGTACTTCGAGTGCTAACATAGAAGCTATCAGAATGCAAAACCTTCCATCTCTCAACCACTTTCTTTGCTATGGATGTTGGGGTTTCTCCTTTTTCGCATATGATCCGAACATCGTAGTTTTTCACGTAAAACTGTTGACGATATTCAATAATTTCAGACCATGTCATTCCTACACGACAAAGAAAAAAATATTAAAAGTTTTACGGGCGTCGCAGAGCTGGGATTTCGTTTCAGTCCAAACGTTTTTGTACTGGCAATAAGTTAAAGCCGTACTACGATATTAAAAACGCCCCAGTTCTGACAAAGATTTTAAAAGCATCAAAACTGGAACGAAAGCGAACTTGAGGTTGAGCGTTTCATTATTATCGCCGCCGTGTGACTGAACGTGGTGGATATTATACACTTAATGTCTGCTCTCGAGGGAAACAGTTAGTTTTGTTTTCCCGAGAGTCTTGATATTTCCCGAGACGAAGTCGAGGGAAACATCGAGACTCGAGAGAAAACAAAACTGTTTCCCGAGAGAGCAGACATTAAGTGTTTTGTTATATAGCTTGCGTTTCGCTGAATAATTTCGACGTTTATCAAGGGAAAGTACACAACCGAAAAGACAAACTGAAAGACTTTATACCAAAACATTTCGCCTGGCTCTGTAATT
>OZ036004.1:1766873-1799373 GCA_964035015.1 Corallium rubrum
GACGAGTTCCATCCCGTTTTAAAAAACTTCGAAGAGAAGCGTGTACGGTTTTGCCATGCCTTGGCGTGTCTTTATAAATTGAACTTAATCCAAAAGCCTTCGTTTGAGAATGTGGATTTAATCGCGTACAGCTATTTTTTCTCGGCTGATAGCTCAGGAGAAGAATCCGTAGACGACTTGGAAGTGAACGCGTCGGAAGAGAACGTACCGGAAAAGAACGCGTCGGGAGAAAACGTTTTTGTGGATAACGCGACGGAAGAGAGCGTACCGCACGATAACGCAACGGAAGAGAACGTTTTGGAGGATAACGCGACAGAAGAGAACGTACTGTACTATAATGCGACGGAAGAAAACGTTTCGGTTGATGATAACGCATTGGGAGAGAACGTGCCGTATGATAACGCGACGAAGGAGAACGTTTTGGAAGAGGAAGCCATGTTGAATGGTAAAGTGTCGGAGCGGAACGTAGTGGTCGAAGACATGTCAGGACAAGACGATAACGTGTCAGAAGAAGACGAGAACGTGTCGGAAGTAGACGACAACGTGTCGGAAAAAGACGACAACGTGTCGCAAGAAGACGCCAACGTGTCGGAAAAAGACGACAACGTGTCGCAAGAAGATGCCAACGTGTCGGAAAAAGACGACAACGAGTCCGATGAAGACGCCAACGTGTCGGAAGATGACGACAACGAGTCGGATGAAGACGCCAACGTGTCGGAGGAAGACGCCAACGTGTCGGAAGAAGTCGTATTGGAGGAGAGTAAATCGGACGAAGTTGCGGATGAATCGTCGGACGATGTACAGGAAGTAGACGTGCCGCAAGAGAATGTACTGGAAGAGTATGTTGCTAAAGAGTTCGTACCTAAAAGGTGCCTACTACTTCCATTACAAAAGAATGTACGAATACCAAACTTTTTGGAATGCAACGTACCGGGGATAAACATACCAAGGGAAGGCCTACTGGAAGAAAGCGTACCAAAGGTGACCGTACCGGAAGTGACCGTACCAGAAGGGAGTGCACCGGAAGAGAACGTTCCGGAAAAGAATTTACCGACGGAGAATGTACCAGAAGAAACCGTAGTGGAAAAGAACGCACCGGAAGAGACCCTACTGAAAAAGAATGTACCGGAAGAGAACGTACCGGAAATGAAGTTGCCTGAAGAGCGGGAATCTGTTACGACATCCGGGAGACATGTTCAAGCTGAGGAGAAAGCAGTTCAATTGAAGCCTTGTGATTGGTTGAAAATGAAGCGAAACATTTTGCGAAATAGGTGAGGCGATTTTAATTACTTGTCAATAGGAAACCCCCACAAGGTGAAAGGTCTAAAAACACTTTCTAGAGACAGTACACCAAGAAAATGGAGTTCATAGGTTGCTGGTATCCAGGTAGTCCATCACCCATCACAGTCCCACAGAAGCAATAGGCGAGTTTCAGGGTGTTGCGCGCGCATCGTTTTTCAAATAAAATGGCAAACTCCACTCCAAGTAAACATACTGTTTAAAATCAACAAAGTATAGATACAGTTTCTGGATGTTTAACACTGTTATTCTGCTGTTGTTGGCTTGCTAGCAAGTCTGTTTGTCATTGCTTACTTTGTGGGGAGCCCACCAAGAGCCCGCCAGTTTCTTTGCAAAATGATGCGCCCGCAATACCCTGAAATTCGCCTATAGACCGATTGCAAAGCTCCCTGGAAGCGAGGCTTTTCTGTGCTTACCGTTGCTAGGGCCCGATGCACGTTACTTTATTGGTCGTTGTTATAATACACCAATAATAATGGCCAATAAACTAACGTGTATCTGACCCTGGAAACGGTAAGCACCGAAATGCCTCGCTTCCATAGAGTTTTGCAATGGTCTATAGCTTGGAGAAATATCACACCCATGGTTGTCTAAAGCCGGTTTTCCACTAGGCGATTTTTTTCACGCGATGCGCCTTTTTTTTGTTCGAATAGATTTCTGATTAGTTCCAGCTCAGAGCTCATGAGACAAAAGAAAAAGTCGCTTCGCACGAAAAAAGTCGCCTAGTGGAAAACCGGCTTAAAGGCCTGTTTCAAACGTCGCTCTTCTCATGCGCGGAACCAATCTCGTTCCCAGAGCCCACGTTCCCCTTACCCAGCGGGCGGGAAACGAGAGGCTCGGGGATAATCCGTTCACGCCATCACAGGATTCTTGTTATCCGGAAGAAAGTAATCATGTTCATCAGCCAATGAAATATCGATGTGAAACGGATTACCCCAGAGTCTCTCGTTTCCTGTGTGGGGAACGTGGACTCTGTGAACGAGATTGGCGCTGAACCTAATGATAATGAACTAAATACTTTGTTTATGCTGCTTTGCATTAGGTTCAGCGCCTGAGGAGAGCGACTTTTGAAACCGACCTAACGTTCAAAAAACGTATATCATGGATAAAGCATACAAAAATCAGATTTAATATTTAGTCTTTCGCAGTCTAAGACTTTCAATAACCTACACACGCAAAAACGCACACTCTGTGTCAGACCTGATGTAGAATGATGTGAGATCTGTTCAGAAAAATGTAGCGATCTCTGATACAGCCTGTTGTAGTACCAGGGATCGCTAGCATGATATCATATCTGTCTCATACCTGCAGCTACAACAGACTGTTCAGAACAGGTTCTGTCAAACTGTATCAGCCTGACACGGTCAGTGCTGTATCAGTTTGATATAACAGACTGAACAAGTATGTTGTCTACGGAGCTGTCGCAGTCTGTTAGCAATTCTAACTAAATGTTTATACATCAGCGCTGGTACATTCTGTAGCTGTCAGGCTGTGTCAAGGGTCGCTACATTTCTCTGAACAGATCTGATATCAGAGCTGATCAGACTGTGCGTTTTTACGTCTGAGATTCCATCAATTCATCAAATATTTAGGAGTTTACTGGATTTTTTTCTTACAGAGACGCTCTCGTTAAAGATAAATACGGTGTAAAAATCCTGAGCAGATTCGACAGTGCAAATGGCCTCGTTAACTTTGGTGTCTTCAACGTTGGCGATACGATCACCGTTCCGATACTGATACGCAATACCAACAACTTCTTTCTCGATGTCTGTTGCACCATGCTTGGCTCCGCTGGCAATTACAATATCCGAGACCGTTACGGCATGAGCCGAGGACAGCGCCTGCGACTGCCCGCCACGAAGAAAGCTTTGATCTCGATGACGTTCAAGACGGATAATCCAGGAACTTTTAAGATGCCTGTGGCGTTCGTATTCAGTCACGGTGATCTCGAGTTCAACATTCTACGTTTCTTCGTTGCCGAGGCAACAGATTATTTGATCGTCAGCCTCGCTCCCGTGTCGCCGTACGCACCTCCGAAGAAAATCGAAGAAGACAACGAAAAATTAAAACTAATCCCTGGTCCACCTCCACCGAGGTGAGAAGGAAATATATTATATGACTGAAGTTCAGATCATCACACCAAATGGCGCACGTTGATTGGTTGTTGAGAGATCCAAGAATATCCGTAATGCCCTCCCGGCATTGTGGGAAGGCGCTACGCCATTTTTAATTACCTGCAAGTTTTGGCGGGAAAATTTCTGAGTTGAGAGAATTAGACATTTTCGTTGGAAATTTTTGAACAATAATACGTCCTGGAACATTAGTGTTTCTTTTTATAAAAACTACTTATTTAAAAGCGCAGAAAATGAATGCTTAACAGGTGTAAACATGAAACGAAACGAACAAGCTCAAAAGTAAGGTAAACGGCAACATTTGAAGACGCGAACGATGAACTTCACATAATATGAAGTTCTATTGAAAGTCAGAACAACTAACTCTAAGTAAACTTCATGGTATGCAAAGTTCGATATTTAAAATGCGAACTTTTAGCAAATTGCCAAGGAGTCGCCGTGTATCGTTAGCAAGTCAACATTGCAATGTTGCTGTCAATATTACAGGTCGCGCGGCCCAGAACATCCGGTTTGACTGTAAAGCCTGGTTTCCATATAGTTGTAATTGTTGTAATTCAGTCGGTGACTGTCGCCGAACAAGTCTTACAACAATTACAACTTAATGGAAACGCTTTTTGTAATCCAATCGGCGACAGTCGGCGACTGTTGTAGAAGTTGAATCAGGTTCAACTTCTACAACAATTACAACAGTCGCCGATGCGACAACAGTTAATGGAAACATCAATCGCCGACAGTCGGCGACTTTTTGCTAGATGTTCGCAACGTAAAACACAAAATTATTTACAAAAACTGGCAGCCAAATCCTTTCAAAAAACCCTCGATTTTGTTAAAGAAGACTACTAAATGACTAGTTCGAAGACTAGAATACCGTACGCCAGCTGTCGTCAAACGTTCACGAAACATGAAATTTAAGCGGCGAAGTTACTGAACTTGTAAATAATGCTTGTTATATTGTTATATAAACTGTGAAAATGATCACAAACAAAGTTTTAGTCATTCAATTTGTTTTTGAATATCAAACTTAGCTCATCTGAACCTTGTCAAAACCGAGAAGTCCTCAGTCCGAGCGAATCGGCGATTTGAATTACAACAATTACAACTATTTGGAAACATAATTGTTGTAATTCAGTCGGCGATAGTCGGCGATAACAGTTTTTTCAAATAAGACAAATTTGGTTTTTGCTTCGTAAGCAAATTAGTCGTAATCTTTGTCTGATTTCAGCTTTATATTCTTTTCCAGGTCTCCGTCAGATTTCGCGGTTCCTCTGAAAAACTATCCCATTCCTGACTATCTATTGAACTACGTCGACGCGCAGACAGATGAAGAGCTACAGAGCCTGTTGAACGAACCGCTTACGCTTAAAAATCATCACTCAAAATTATCTCTGCTCTTGCACATCGATGAAGTCAAAATGACCACGAACATCCGCCATTTTGATCTTCACCGAGTTCACATGTTGCCATCGGGACAATACCTAGCTCTCGAGATTCCGGGCCTTTCCGAGAACAGGCCGTCGTTGCTCCGAGGGGATTTCTTGTATGCTCGTTTGTTAGACTCGGAAGGAACGCCGGGAGATGAAGAGTATCAAGGATATATACATCATGTGTGTCGTAATGAGGTTCTACTGAAGTTCCATGATAGGTGAGGCTAGACTACTTTCAAGCGATGGGATTGACTAAACTGGCGTTTGCGACATTTTTAGGCGTGTACTAATTAACAATTAGTCACCGAGACTAAGGTGACTAATTGTTTTAGTAAAATTTCAGGCCTGAGAAGAATAACAAGAAATTTAAAACAAACGTCTTTAACTGTCGTAGTTTTCGGTCATGTAAATTTAAATAATGCTCATTGTTGAACTTCACGTTTTGACAGCTGTCTAAGCCTTCAATTCCACATAGTGATTAAAACTGACCCAAACGTCAAATAATTTTATGACTAAACACTTTCTCACCTTCATATAGTTCCAATTTAGAGCTTTTTTGTATATACAGTTTCTATCTGTTGAGTTTTTTGACGATTTGTTAGGTTTAAATGAACAGTCGCTGCAGTCGCCATTTTGAAAAATAATTACACCATTGATTAGACACCATCCGTCAAAATGATGATTCCGACATTTTCCGACACAATTTCTAGTAATAGAATAGTTACCTCGCGCGAGGTAACTATCGCGAAATAGGCAGTTCAGCTCGACCAATCAGAGGATAAGAAATGCAATAGTTACTTCTAAAATTTTACTAATTAACAATTAGATTATGAGCTCGAAATTTCTATGAGTGAATAGTTGACGAGAGCGGAGCTTGAGTCAACTATCATCTCATATAGAAATTGAGAGCGAATAATCTAATTGTTTTAGTAGAAACTAACTTGTATACCTTAGTTCTTCCAAATTATTTAAAAAAAATGAAGCATAACCATTGTTTCTGTGTGAAAACCAAGGCAAAACAATCTTTCACTCCTTGTGTCCTCCATGTTGTTTTACTGCATGGCCGCGCGAGTACTGGTACTCAATTTGCTACTCGCTATCTATTGACGAATAGGTATCGAGTAGAGTAGCCAATCAGGTTGCAGCATTTGCAATAGAACACTAGTAAGTTTCTACTAATGTGAGGGTCTGTTTATATGATCCCGGTGTACCGGGACGGGATGGCAGCCGGGATGATTTTGATGTATTGAAATAAGTCAACACGTAAAACAGAAAAACCACGCGATGCCTGAAGAAACTCAGATTTTGTTGATCTGATCCTAAAGTTAAAAGTGAATGATTGTGGCAATTGAAAATGGCTTTTGTTGAAGTTATTTAGCAATCTAGGCCTTGCAAAATGTTGGCGAAAGCTTTCCGATGCACATAATCAAAGACCGTGACTTATTTCAATACATCAAAATCATCCCGGCTGCCATCCCGTCCCGGTAATGTAATGTTTTATTTACCCATCTTAGGCATATAGAATTATAATGGATTTACATAAAAAATATAGGAAATTACAAATATATTTATATTTAGACAAATATTAAAAATTTTACAAAAAATTGATAGGATGCTAATAATAAGAAGCTATAAAAGTCTACACCGGGATCATATAAACAGGCCCTAAGTTAGTTCGTGATCACTTCGGTTTTCTTTGATGTACCGTGGTTGTTTATTTCTAATAATTACTCCCAACCACGCATACATCAAGTTAGTGCCCCTAATATATATTAGCCCGGGGAAATTAACTTGATTTAGGCGTGGTTGGAAAAATAAGGGTTAATCAATGGTCACGAATGTGATAAAGGATTTATCATCGCAATTGAAGTGTTCTTTAGACAACCTCTGTGATAACGAACTCAGTATCTCAATTTTCTTAGGTCCCGTTCACACTATACCAGATAGCTTTTGTGCCGGTGTAACAGGACCAGATGCCCCCCCCTTCAGAATGCCCCCCAGGGCATCTGGTACTAGGACCAGATGCCTCCCCGGGCATCTGGTGCTAGGACCAGTTGCCCCCCTTCACGACCAGATGCCCCCCTTGTGAAATCCTTTAAAATACTTCTTAAACCAAGTTCGAAATGCACTGAAACTTGTTTCGAAACTAACAATAAAACCCTTAGATGGTTAAATTATTTTGCAAGCGTTCGATAGACGTTGAAATGTCTCCCAAAGCGCCATCAGGAAATGTTAATCGTGGTCGGCAATGATTAATGGTTGTTTTTCTATTTTTGAAACATTGCTTCGGAGAAAAACCCGTCCCGAAATAGTGCCTTTTCAGAGCTTGCCAAACCCGAAAACTGAGGGCTTTGAAACATCAGCTCAACGATGTTACAATCAATAAAAAACGAAACTTGAACATCTATTTAATAAATTGGAAATTCGGCATGACCATTACCATGACCACTGACAAAATTAAAATTCTAATGCACTTCCGCGTGCTGGCTTTCTGACTTTCTCTTTCATTATTTTGACACTATAACTATCGAATAACGTGGAATAGTCTGATAGGAATAGTCTATTCCATGTTATTCGATAGTTATGGTGTCAAGATAATGAAAGAGAAAGTCCGAAAGCCAGCACGCAGAAGTGCATTAGAATTTCAATTTTGTCAGTGGTCACGGTCATTGGTCATGCCGAATTTCCAATTTATTAAACAGATGTTTCAGTTTTGTTTCTTTTTGATTGTAACATCGTTGAGCTGATGTTTCGAAGCGTTGAAATAGACCTCGGTTTTCGGGTCTGGCATGCCCTGAAAAAGGCACTATTTCGGCACAGGTTTTTCTCATTCCGAAGCTGTTTCAAAACTAGAAAAACAACCATTAATCATTGCCGACCACGATTAACATTTCCTGATGGCGCTTTGGAAGACATTTCAACGTCTATCGAACGCTTGCGAACTCATTTAACCATCTAAGAGTTTTATTGTTAGTTTCGAAACAAGTTTCAGAACATTTCGAACTTGGTTTAAGAAATATTTTAAATGATTTCACAAGGGGGGCATCTGGTCCTGAAGGGGGGCAACTGGTCCTAGTACCAGATGCCCCGGGGGGCATTCTGAAGGGGGGGCATCTGGTCCTGTTACACCGGCACGAAAACCATACCGGATAGGCCTTCTGTTCACACACAAAACGCCTGTTCCGGTACAACTTCTGTGTCGGTACAAACAGGTACATCTTGTACACACGCAAAAACGCACACTCTGTGTCAGACCTGATGCAGAACGATATCAGATCTGTTCAGAAAAATGTAGCAATCCCGCATGATACAGCCTGTTGCAGTATCAGCTATGATACACCTATGATATCATATCTGCATCATACCTGCAGCTACAACAGGCTGTTCAGAACAGATTCTGTCAAACTGTATCAGTCTGACACGGTCAGTGCTGTATCAGTTTGATATATAATAGACTGAACAGGTATGTTGTCTACGGAGCTGTCGCAGTCTGTTAGAAATTCTAACTAAATGTTTATACATCAGCGCTCGTACATTCTGTAGCTGTCAGGCTGAATCAAGGGTCGCTACATTTCTCTGAACAGATCTGATATCAGAGCTGATCAGACTGTGCGTTTTTACGTGTGTATCGGATAGCCTTTTGTGCCGTTCCAGCTCCAGTGTGAACGGAGATCGAAGTCGTTTCGGAAGTAAATTAATAGAATAGAGCGTGATGATTGGTTGTATCGTACGGCATAATTATGTGCCGTTTCGTGCCGAGTCTGTTCACACTCTACCGGATAGGTTTTTGTGCCGGCACGATAACCTATCCAGTATAGTGTGAACGGAGCCTATAAAGCAACCTCTGTGATCTTGAACTAAGTTACCACAACCTCGGTAACTAGGTAATTACGTAGGTAATTTTTAACTTGGTGAAAAAATAAATTTAAAAGGTCTTTTATTATCTAAGCTTTCGTCGTCGATGATGTCGTTGACGACGAAAGCTCAGGTAATAAAAGACCTTTCAAAGTTGTTTTTTTTTTAAAGTTTTTAACGGCCGTAGTTTTGGCCTCATTCGAACAAATCCTATATCTGTTAATCTTCTGTGTTACATTTCTTTTTCTTTATAGGATTCATCGTCAGTTTAGTATACAGATGCTCTTTCGTATTCGTTTCACTGTCAATCGAACTCCCATTCGTCTAAAGCACCGCGCTCTTTCTCTTGCCTTTCCGTTTCTTTCCAGAGGAATATATTGCTACCCACATGGCCAAGAGCATCAGTATCTTCGTCAAACCCGGCTTGAAACTCTTCAATCTCGGTATGTTTGTGTCCTTTATACTTAACAATTAAAACATCGTTGAAGCTTTCTTGCCATTTGCTGATTATTAAATTATTATTAACCGAGTGCGAGGTCTATAGGGGAAAGTATTTGCCTGAGGTTTCCGTACAGACGAAAGAGCGAGGTTTGTGCGAAAATACCGAAGGCAGCTACTTTCTCAAATCATTAATAATTCATGAGGAAAATTCAAGCGAAATCATTATTTAATTAGTATTTAGAAATCGGAGGAAAAATGTGTTGGATATATTACTAGTACAGACCGAACAAACGAGGTTAATAAACCATTTATTAGTTGTTTTTTTTATTTGTTTTTAATTCATTGTTCGTGTCTTCAGATGTAGCCTACGTCATAGCCTGTGTTGTCGCGCCTTTCCGCCCGCGAGCGTCTGTCACGCAGGCTACTTCAGATGTCGCCGTTTACCTTACTTTTGAGCTTGTTCGTTTCATGTTTACACCTGTTAAGCATTCATTTTCCACGCTTTTAAATAAGTAGTTTTTATAAAAAGAAACACTAATGTTCCAGGAAGTCTTATTGTTCAAAAATATCCAACGAAAATGTTTAATTCTCTATTTCGCTTAGTTATTTTCATTCAAATCAACTTACAAGTTTTCCCGCCAAAACTGGCAGGTCATTTAAAAAGGCGTAATGCCTTCCCACGGTGACGCTGTACTGCGCTGCGCTGTACTGCACTGCACTGCCCTGTGATGTGCTGTGCTGTACGGTACGGTACTGTACTGTACTGTACTGTACTGTACTGCACTGCACTGCACTGCACTGCACTGCACTGCACTGCACTGCACTGCACTGTATTGAGTATACGTATATATACTCTCTTCACTCCTATAGGTTTTTTGACAGTAAAATCTTGACAAATAAGGAGCAGAAACAAGCTGTAGAGAATATCGTTGCCGGCACTTCGCGACCACTTCCATATATTGTATTTGGACCACCAGGAACTGGAAAGACAGTCACTCTAGCTGAAGCTATTAAGCAGGTCCGTACTACACTTTGGAAATGCAAAGCAATCTAAATTTAATGTTTTGAGTTTTCCATACTCTGTAATTAGCTGTTGTAAGTACATATGTTTTACATGAAAGACAACCTCCAGTTGGTTTTGAGAGAAGAATACGGAATAGCAACATGTATTTAATTTGTATATACATATTGGTGTAGGTAGAGTGTATGTGTGGGTGTACGTGTGTATAAATGTAGGTTTAGTTGTGTAGGTGTAGGTGTACGTGTACGTGTACGTGTAGCTTTAAGTGTGAAGGTGTGGGTGAGGTGCAAGTGCAGGGGTTTCATTAATTTTGAAAGTAGCATGCTCATTTTAGAAAGTAGGCGGCTGAACATGGAGGTAGCAATTTAGGACCGCATTTGTTGGGGTGGCGCACCCGGGAAATTTTTGAAGTCTAGAACCTCGGAAACACCATTTCCAGCACTTTGCTAAAATTATTGTAGTGTCTATATTGGAGATTTGAAGTCAATCTTAAGCAACAGTTCTCATCTTTTAGCCATTGACGTCGTCCTGAAGACGTGAAAATGCTCTAAGTGGCGTTGTATAAAGAACGGGGACGGTATTGGCATTACTCTAGGGAGTAAAAATTATTCATTCTCGTTGTTTTGCAAATATAATTATTTTGTTTAAATGACGTCGTCGTTGAGGTTGCCGTCCTAGATCTTAAGGTCCCTAATACAGATTTAATACAGAACATTATCAAGCAAGAAATTACAAATTTCCACAGAAACCAGCTTTCTTCACATTCAAGTTCATTTATGTTTTCAAGAGAAAATGGAACGGCTCAAAGTGAACACGTATACGGTATTTACAATTAAAATTTAAAACAATGATTATGAAAGTAGCCGGCGATGATTTGGAAAGTAACCGCTGGAGTTCGCCGGTTGCCGGCTTCTAATGAAACCCCTGCAAGTGTAGCCGGATAGGTGTAGGAGGTATAGCAGGTGTAGGTCCGAGCGTGTAGGTTTGGGTGTGGGTGTGTGAAATGGAGGTGTAGTCATGTAGGTGTAGGTTTGAGTGTGTGGATGGAAGTGTGGGTATACAGTAGGTGTATGTGTAGGAGTGCGTGTAGGTTTATTGTGTGTGGGTGCAAGTGGAGGTAGAAGTGTAGGTGTAGGTGTAAGTGAAGGTGTAGGTGGGTTTATGTGTGCAGTGATGGATCCAGCTTGATCTGGTACGGGGGTGCTGAGCGAGCGAAGTGAGATCAGACCTGCGGCGTGGGGCGTGACCGAGGCAGGGTGGAGCGCCGCTGAGGGAGCTACGGCAGGAGTCTGGGGACACAGCCCCCGGCAGGGTCCAATGGCCGAGCTGGTGGTGGGGCTGGGGAGTAGGGGGGACGAAGCCCGCCAGAAAATTTTTTTTATACCTATTAATACCTATGAATCATATGATAGCTATAATATATGAATCATATATCTATGAATCATATGATGGCAGATAGCTATGATACCTACCACCTAGGTCCTATGAAGTTTACACGGACATTGAATGAATTTGACAAGGCAATTGGCACCCCCCTGCACCCCCCTTGGCCAAGGGCGGGGGGGTGGTGCGCACCCCCTGCACCCCCTGTAAATCCATCACTGAATGTGTGTGGGTGCAAGTCGACGTGTAGGTGTAGGTATAGGTATAGGTGCAGGTGTAGGTATAGGTGTGGGTGTATATGTAGATGAAGGTGTGATTGTACGTATGGGTAGGTTTATATGTGTGCGTGCAAGTAAAATTGGCAGCATAGGTGCAGGTATAGGTGTGGGTGTAGATGAAGGTGTGAATGTAGGTGTGGGTGGGTTATGTGTGTGGGTGCAAGTGAAGGTGTAGGTAAAGGTGTGGGTGAGGATGGAGATGCAGTGTATTTGTGCTTGTCCATGTCCGTGTACATTCGTGTGTGTCTATGTATGTTGGACGTGTACCTATATCCATGTATAGTAAATTAATATGTACAATTGTACATGTATATACTTACTTGTGCATTTGTTCAAACTCTTCTGATGCTTTCACCTGCAGGTATTGTTCAGCTTGCCTAACTCGAGAGTCTTGGCTTGTGCGCCTTCGAACAGTGCTGCTGACCTCATCTTAGAACGAGTTGTAGAACACGATGTTCTTCCAAAGAAGCAAATCATTCGAATGAACGCTTTTGGTAGATCACATCGTTCTGTGGACCCGAAACTCTTGGTAAGTGGCTGAAAAACTACCAATAGGATTTCGGAAAATTTTGAAAAGGTGAAAAAATAATTTATTTCCATACATTACGCATTATAATTAAACATTGATTTTGCTTTGCTCTTTTTCCATTGAGCGTCCAAAGTTTCCCAACCCAATAAATTCAGTGCTACAGTATGACTGACTTCGTTACTCATATTTATTGGAACTCTTGCCAATCTGTTGTGTAGTTTTTGTAATCTTTTTGCTCAGGACAAACCAAACTGGTGTCCATATATTCCACACATACAATATCTTGGTGGTTCCTTAAGTCTGTAATCCATTCCCCAAATAGAGTAGTCGCTAAAATGAACTATTTTTAGCAACTGTAGCTTAACAACTGTAGCCCAGCGAAGTAATACGTCAGAACACCTCCAGAGTGCAATATAACGGTCGACCACCGGCCATATTCCGCGCAAAACGTGGGTATGGCCGCCCACTGACTGCTCTGCACGGACATTTTGGCCGACCATTTGGCCGCAGTAATTTCTCCCTCATTCTCGCAAAACCAAAACGTAATCGGTTACACGTGCAAGGGAAGATGTTTTTCCGCATTGAGCCAGCCTTTTCTAGCGCACTCTGTTTTGAGTCGTTAAGTGCGAAATATCGCTTATTCGCTTGTTTTTAAACTTCGAAGCTAATTTCTCAAACTGTCCGTATAATCTGCTTAATTAAGTACTTAGTACTGAAATTATATTATGTTATATAGTAAATTAGTATTACCTGTTAATATTTTTTGTCATGTATTAGGATAAGTATTTTATATTTATACTGTGACTAAGCATGTTGTTCTATTGACAATTGTGCATACGGTTGTGCCAGTGAGGTTGTTACAATGTATTGTACAAGCCAGAGTACAACTTTTCTTCTATTTAAGTTTACTTACTTTTCTTTTAAGTTGTTAAATTAAAATTTAAAAAAAAAATTCTCCATTGAGTTAAAAAATAATTAGTGTCTGGTCATGTCCGACCAAAACGTGGGTTGGTCTGACATAATGTTAGACCAAGTTTTTGGAGTTATAGTGCACTCTGAACACCTCGACAGAACAGAATGCTTAGGTCTGCGCTAAATGCGACGTCGAGTTAAACGTCGAATTTCAGTCGAATATAATTGTTTTTACTTGGACGCGTTGGGCCTGAAAATGATTCCTTGAAAACATGGCACTGAATTGTCACAGACAGAAGAGAAACATTTAATTCGATGCGACAATAATTCGTCCTGTAATTCGAACACGCATTATCGTCCCATTATCCGTCTGACTCAGACGAATTTAATTGCCGAGACGAACTGAATTCGTGTGTCGAATTTAATCGAGTTATACGTCGCAGTTTCGTCGAATAAAATTCAAACAATTAAATTCGTCTGAATTCAATTCGTCTATTGTGCGACGGTTAAACCTTAAACTGCTTAATTCTTGGTTTTCATCTGACGTCACGGCGGCCATATTGGTGCACAGGAACAATGAAATGGCGGCCATATTGGTGCACAATCTTTATCCTATGGGAATTTAACTCTATTCTTATTCAAACATTTCGTATCGTATCACCACTCCAACGGGGCCACCGATCACATGAGTGAAAATGATCCACTCAGTAATTACCTTTCTTTTATTATGCTTCTTCATTACTATTTATTTATAGTAGAAAGAGTCTTCATCATAATAGTTGATAACCTGCAGTACTATTTTTATAAGGGGTTATTTATATGAAGGCGAGTCAGCCTGATTACCCGAGCTAGCTCGCTTTGTCGAGATGATTTTTACTGTGTTTATTTGAGAAGAGTTAGCTCGCCTGACCAGGCTGGTTTGCTTGTTGTGCTAATTGCGTAATTTATCATTGATGTAATATATCAACAACGAGTTTGAGCGTTTCATCAGGAGATCCAAACACGAGAAAACATGATGAAAGCACGAGGCCGAAGGCCGAGTGGTTTTATTGTTTTCGAGTGTTTGGATTCCCCTGATGAAACACGATAAACGAGTTGTTGATATGGCATCTCAATCGAGCGATTTCAATTACAAAATACAATTAAAATAAACCCTCAAGAGATTTTATTCTTGAGTGTGTGCAAAATTTATTCATACAGAAACTTGTTTATTTTGCATAGATTAGATGAACACCGGTTTTCATCTAATATCTTGGGCTTTCCTGGCGTATCCAACGTCAATCAGGTGATTGAATGGACTATTGTAATTGGCTGATTATCTCATGAATTATTAATGAGTTTGAGATGTAATATATCATACACGAGGAGGAGTGTTTCATCAGGATATCCAAACACCGAGACGTTTGTTGAAAACCAAGGCGAAGCCGAGGTTTTTGAAGAAACTTCGAGGTGTTTGGATATCCTGATGAGACACTCCTCCGAGTGTATGATATAGCATCTCAAATTAACAAATCAGTATTTTAAGAGAAAATCAAGGTGAAAGTTTGCTTAATTTATGTAATTTCTTCCTCCGATATGCAAACCACCGACACGGTACTGATTTCCTTTGTGTTTTCCTCATGAATTATTAATGAGTTTGAGATGTTCTGGTAAGACACCAAATCTCATTGTTTTTAATATGAACTGTACACACGTAAAAACGCACAAGCTGTTACACCCCTGCAAGCAAGTTGTTAGAGGCTGTTCAACAGGCTGTCACCGTCATGTGTTCGCACTGGCTATCCCAGTCTGTTAACAGGTTGATGACAATTTGTTCCAACAACCTGTTACCGCTCTGCACTCAACAAGTTGCTAACAGGTTGATGCTAACAAGGTTGTAGCAGCTTCTTGAATGAACAGCATTGTTACAACTTGTTCCCAGCCTTGCTACAAGCCTGCTGCGAACACATCCTGTTGACAAGCTGTGAGATTTTTACGTGCACACACGTAAAAACGCGCAAGCCGTTACAGACCTGCAAGCAAGTTGTTACAAGGCTGTTCAGCAGGCTGTCACCGTCATGTGTTCGCAATGGCTGTCCCAGTCTGTTAACATGTCTGTAACAGGTTGTTGACAACTTGTAACAAGGCTGATGACTCCAACGGACTGATGACAAGTTGTTCCAACAACCTGTTACCGCTCTGCACTCAACAAGTTGTTAATAGGTTGATGCTAAGAAGGTTGTAGCAGCTTCTTGAATGAACAGCATTGTTACAACCTGTTAACAGCCTTGTTACAAGCCTGTTGCGAACACATCCTGTTGACAAGCTGTGACATTTTTACGTGTGTACATGAACAAGCAGAACATATGTTGAAAACAGCTGATAAAAAATGTCGCGTGTACGAAGTTGTTAATGCCATCCCGGGTACACACGTAAAAACGTACACTCTGTGTCAGACCTGATGCAGAATGATGTCAGATCTGTTCAAAAAAATGTAGCGATCCCTGATACAGCATGTTGCAGTATCAGCTATGATACACCTATGATATCATATCTGTATCATACCTGCAGCTACAACAGACTGTTTAGAACAGATTCTGTCAAACTGTATCAGTCTGACACGGTCAGTGCTGTATCAGTTTGATATAAGAGACTGAACAGGTATGTTGCCTACGGAGCTGTCGCAGTCTGTTAGAAATTCTAACTAAATGTTTATACATCAGCGCTGGTACATTCTGCAGCTGTCAGGCTGTATCAAGGGTCGCTACATTTCTCTGAACAGATCTGATATCAGAGCTGATTAGACTGTGCGTTTTTACGTGTGTAGGTGAGCCAACCCAGTCAATCGTGTTTACATGAGAAAAAAACAGCCCGGGTGACCGAGATCCCAGTCACACAAAGCGAGATCTCGGCGGTCACACAAAGCATAGTTAATAGAAAATACACATGGTTTGGAAGCTCACAAAAGTCATTGTTTTATGTTTTTGTTCAGGTTTATGGAAATTTTTGCATTTTCACGGTTACTGAACATATTGTGTTTTCTGTATAATGAAGCAATCATCCAATAGCAACGTTTGGGTTCAATCACTCAACTGTACTGTTTAAATATTAATAAACCTAAAACAAAGGATTTGGCACCTTCATGTACCTTTCAACATGAATCGTAGCTTGATTGTTAACCGCTTTGAAGTTTGCCGGGTTTCTAAACCACGTATATTTTCTATTAACTATACACAAAGCGAGATCTCGGCGGTCACACGAAGCGAGATCTCGGCGAGATTTCATAACTCATGTTTCTTTGTGTAAAAATACTGTACTCTGCTCCTGACTTCAGAGCCCATGTCATTTACATTTTAAACAAATTGAAATATCTTGCAAGCGCAGAAAGACACGAAAAAGTTGTAAATGATCTTCTATTACAATTTCACGAGTTCTTTCAAATTAAACAAACTTAATTTTAATTGCCAATACCCTTTAAAGTACCTTCGGGTACCCGAGCTGGCTCGCCTCCTTATAAACACCCCTAAGACATACATTTTTAAATACAGAAACTAAAACGCAAACAATCTAACTTAAACTAGGCCTACATTATCATTAAGGTGGCTCCCTACGGTAATTTCAATAGGAGACTGGTGACTAGAAATAGTATCGCTACGCATGCGTAAACAGCGACATGGATGTTAGACTTGTATGGACGTTTTCTTCGGTGAATTTTGGTAAAATTTTGTAAATAAGTAGTTTATAAAACGTTGTAAAGTATATATCATTTTAAAAAAAATTCCTATGACAGAACTTTTTTTAAATCGATAATTTTTATAGAGAAAAATCTGCCCCTACAACCTACCTTCATTTTTTGCATGGATATTCTCTACAACAATATCTATCATCTCAGCAATTTTTAAGAAAATTCACCGAAGCAAACGGAAGACATGCCGCTTCAATTATGCAATATTTGAAAATATACCAAAATTCCAACGTCATTATTACTATGGTTGCTATAGTAAGGTCTACTTAGTATTTATCTAACAAATGTTTTAAACTTATGAATAACATTAGATAACGAGCGTTGACTTACATGCTTAGTGTCCACTACAAAGGCGCCCTAATCGTTGATAACAAACTCGAATACAAAATCGAAAACCAAGTATCAATCTGATAAATAGGGTGAGTATTACAATGAAAATTGTTACAGCCAGAGGAGCTACGATAAGAATGTCTTCTACTGTATTGAAAACATTTAGTAAAGACAAACTGTTGGAAGAAGAAGAGAAATCTTCGCCTTGGTAAAGAGATTTGACAAGAGTTAATCCACAGACTACAATTAATGTGCTTAATGACAAGCTCTCTAAGAAATTCTCACGACCACTAATGAATGGACGAACGTACATATGACAAACCAATATGGAGACGCATATGATCAACGCTATAATCATTCGCAAACGATTATCGTAGATAAAAGTCAACACAATAATAAGGACAAGTCTACGAAAGATAAGAAAGCCTTCCCAGGGAATAACCGAGGCTGGGAAACAAAGAAGAGGTTTATGAGATCTGAATGGACCCAAAAGAACGCCAAGAATGGCTGTTCTAGAAGGAGATGCTTCACTACTTTGCTCTTGTATTGTTGTGTTAGATTCCTGTTCTATTGAGGAGTAACTACGTCGTTGACACCTATAATGGTTCTTCAACAACAAATACATCCAAAAACAACAAAATGGCAAAGGAAGAATGCAAGCCATACAAAACTGAAACACAGAAATTCGATTTAACTTTAGAAGATACGAACCCAGAACTGGAACAAGACAAAATGGAAGGATTGAAAAAACCACGTAAGCAACAATGAAGTATTGGAAAGGCTGGTAGCATTTGATAGTGCCATCGATAAACAGAACTTGACTATCTCCAACTGGAACACAATGAAGCAGAGATAAACACAGTTGAGCTGAAGAAGAGTACATTAATAGAGAAATGTACGTAAAAGCAGAAACGATGCGAACAGAAAAAGTACCGCTTCTTTGTTCCTGGTTAGTAATATTAAAGTATTCCAGTTCTGTTGTCTGACTGCGATTCCCAATTCTTTTAAATGTTTTTATGATCTGAAAAGACTTAGTAATTAAGTAGAGTAAGGCAATGAGAGCCAACAGGCAATATCCTACGCAATGCAAAATGACTGCTTTCTCAACAGGCCGAAGATTTTGAAAAGGGCAGTCGATAGATGGAAAATTGATAACTATTAGATTCATTGTTCTTGAAATCACATTTTTGACTTTTCCAAAAATGTGTTGATTTTCACGCGAACCAACAGAGTTTCTGAATAAGTTAAGTATTTGATAATAGTAGAAAATTATTTTAAGAAAACCACTACCTTTGGGATTCCGATTTTGATTGTTCTGGAGACTCGCACTTTCACTGGAGGTCCGAACGTCGCTCTGCCGTTTCCTGCACACAATAGGAATATTTAGAGTCAAACTTCTTCTGACAAAACCCGTGATTTCTTGATGATACAGGAAGAATAAAAGATAGAGAATTAAGAGACACGAAATCCCTGGCCAAAATATGAAGCTTGTGCATTCTTTGTTTAATTTGCATTTTGTGTTGAACAGAGGTTCTGATGTGCCTTCTGGACACTTGCCACAAAGAGTACCACTTCTGTTTCCATGGCAACTGTGGTAAGAAACGCAATTTTTTGTGTCACAGCAGTACTCGGGAGGACATGATAGGAAAGTGACTCTTTCTCTCTGTTTATATCCCCAGAAGTTCGGCTTGGCCACAACCTGTCCGCTTTCACATTGTCCACCTCGAGGACAATCCTGACACGAGATTTTATTAGTAATATTAAAGTTAAGTTCCCCTCTTTCGAGTGAGTAGGTTTTTAGAGGGCATTGCTGGCATGAAGTATAAAAGTAAGAACACTGTAGTTTATTTTTCGTGACTTTACATCGGCTGTCCGTAGTAAGGATGTATCCAGGTGGACATAGAATCATAAACGATCTTTTTAAACGTAATCCAAAGCCGCTGGTAGTTGGTACTTTAATAAAAATAGGCTGTTCTCCTTTCAAGCCGATTATATTAAACGTGTTGTTTCCTTTAAATTGAAGTTTCGCACTATCTTTTGCGTACACTTGGGTAGATTTTGTAGCAGTTTGGATGTTTTCAAAAAAACAGTTTTCAAATGTTACATCTGTTTGTCGTGAAAGTGTAACTACTGCTGCATTGGGGTCATTCGCTGGCATGTTGTCCAGAAAACGACAGGAAATTACACGGTGTTTTGAGTTGCGAAAAACAATGGCAGCCGAATTCAATGATATTGTAGAACCTTGAAAATTGTTTAGAAATGTATTATTAGAGAGCACTACAGTATGTTTCTTTAACCACAGCTTTTTAGAACCTTTCATCGCAACAAACAAAGCTCCGGAATTGTTCCTGAAAATGCTGTTTAATAATTCCACTTTGAACATTTTTTTAATTCTACACACAGGGTATAAATAGATGACTGGCTTATAGCAGTAGTTATTCTCGATAACTAGTCTGTTTAAGGTCACTAATGTTGCTTCTCGTGCACTATGATCGTTATCATGTATCTTTAATGTGGAAATTGACGAACCGCCATGACCATGATAGCACACTCCAAAGTGATTGCTAAATCTTGACGATTGAACAGTAATATTTACTATAACAGCAAAAGGATTTATTACCAGCAATTCAGCGCACATTTGTCTTCGTTTTCCATCGAAACTACAGTTTGAGATAAAAATTTTGGTTAATTGCCAACGTTTTTGGTTGTCCAAGATAGTTTGAAGAGCGACAGGTGCTGCGTTAAAAGAAGTAGATGTGAAATTAGATGTAAGGTTCAGACAACTTATCCAAATTCCCCAATTCGAGGTTTCTTCAAAACTTGCGTTGAATGTTTGAACTGAGCAGTGTGTTGAACCTTTTGTGCGAATACCAGTGTTATAGTTCTTTAAAATACAATGCTTCAACACCAGCTTAAAATTTGACTTCCGACATTCAATAATAATATCGCATGTTGATATGATAAGATGAGAAAGTACAATTTTTGTTATGTTAATATCAGAACTCTGTATTTTAAATAACATGCATCCTCTTTTGCATTGCATAACTGCTTTTCCATTGATGCCAGAAAAGGAGAGAAATTTGTTTAGCTTAATAGAACATTTCGACTGTTCGAAATGTTCACATTCCTTATATGGTCTTCCTTGCGCATGATCAATGAAAATTTCGTCACCAGAATTTGAAATATTGACGGCAAATCTGACACTGCTGCACGGAGAAGTGGAGTTTCCACAAGAACTGTTGTCTTGTCCATCATGGCTGACAAACAAATGTCTCAAGAAAACATCTTGGAAACCTTAAAAATTTGAAAATAAAAGTACTAAATGAAGTTAAGATATCAATATGTCAAGACCTGGACATAAATGACATACGGATCGTTTTCATGTGACGTCATAAAAATTCAAAACCTGTACTTATGAGGCTCCGTTTGCACTAGAACAAAAGTATCCGGATTCACATTGTTTTTCATCCTCATGGGAATAAAAAACTTTTGCTTTAGTGTAAACGGAGTCCAACCACTGATCTCTATATATAAACTGGATGGGCCATTGGGCCGGATTTTGCGTGCCAGTTGTATGATGACGTGACCACTACCCAAGATGGCTGCCACTGAAGTTCATAGCTTTCGTAGATTGAAAACAGACAAAAAGAGTTATTTTAAGAAAATTTAAACGAATGTAAGGACACAAGAAGTACTTAATAAGGTTTAAGACGTTAATTTCTTGTATTTGTTTCTGTTACTGAGCTATAAAACCTTTAAATTTCGTTGTTTTTCTTCAGTGCCGACAACGAAGAAACTTCTCGATAATATAAACTGAAAAACAGACTATACGATCCACGAAGAATTCAATTTCAAGTCTTTTATAGTAATCTTAATGCCTTAAGTAATGTGTAAAGGCCGACAATGAGGACTAGACCGGGTTTTCAAGTACGAGGAATTCGTTCCAGTCCGAGGCTACATGACTTCTCAAAATCACTTAGTGTATTCCCAAAATGAATTAGTGCATTAGTAATTAGTGTATGGATGAATAACCGACTGTGTGAAGTAATATTTCAAGTCCTCTGCCCAGTACTTCCCTGGTATTTCAAGTCCCTTCACGTGGTGCAATTCAGCGCTTCTGATTGATTGATTATCTCATGAATTGTTAATGAGTTTGAGAAATATATATGGAAGTACTCGAGACTGGACATTCCAGGCGCGAAACTCCGAATATAGCGACAAAATATTTAATTCTATATTGTTATATACTATATAATATATATATATATATATTTAACAGTTATACCATGAGCTCGAGTTGTATATGAGCTCATAGCCAACGAGGCGCTTCGCCGAGTTGGCTATTAGTTCGTATACAACGAGAGCGAATGGTATAACTGTTTTATTATATAGCCAAGCACTGTACTAGAGGCAAAATTACAGCGAAATGTTAATTTGAAACAACAAACTTCCGGCATAGGCAACTAATACTTCCGCCATGCGTAATGATACATTCACATAGAATTTCTCGCTGAGCTGTTCGGTAAACAGCTTCGAAATGTTGTATAAATGTTGCTCGAGAGGCAAAAAATGTGTTAAACAGATCAACAAAAAAGATTAAAAGGTACCTTTATGAAGTCAAAAGGTGGGTCAGTTGTTTATATTAGCATTTCTGTCGTGAAAAAGGTTTTGATTTCATGCAAAAATGAAACTGAAACACCTTCGGCAGTGAAACTAAATTACTTAGTTGGTTGTTTTTGAAAAAGAACATGCTTTTTACTGCTCCAAATGCTTATCTAAATCAAAAGTCTCTTTAGTGGTGATCTCCTACGAAATGTGTATTGTAAGCTTGATTTTAACCGCGAGTTTCTTTGTTTAGTAACAAATTAATATCAACCCGTTAATTTAGTCGGGTTTTTGAAGTAAAAAGACGTAATTTTTAGGTGAATTTTACAAATTAAACATGCTAAATTGTGTATTTGTTAATGTATTATTACACAATGTTGTTTTTGCATACATTGGTTTGAGGGTGTTGATGTTTTTCTGTATAAAAATCCGTCAATTTCAACTCTTTTCGGCAGTTTAAAAAAACATGCCGCCATCTTGTTTTTCCTCTACTAGTAGGATATGAGCTGATAGCCTGGTAGTAGGGAACCAATCAGATTACGCAAAAGCTCATATCCGATAGCATGCTGTATAATAAATATATATATATATATATATATATATATATATATATATATATATATATATATATATACTACTGTTCAGATATTGGGGAGGCATAGTAGCACAATTAGTGAAATAAAAGTAGCGTGCTGCGTAGGCAGTGTTGAAACAGCAATCAAATTGAAATATAGTAAGGTTAGTATACTGCCGAAACAGAGAACGTAGGAGTCTAACGTTTCGAGCGAAGAAAGGTCTTCGTCAGAGAGAGTAACGTTCTAACCTCACTATATTTCCATAGTGACACAAGCTGTTAGCGCGCTGCCTCTCAACCACTGAAGAAAGAGTGGGGTTAGTACTCGGATGGGTGACTAGCTTCATGTGAGTAGAGTTGTTGGTTCTCTCCTGTGGCTTGAGGGTTTTTCATTGGGTTCTCCGGTTTTGTTCCTTCGACAAAATCAACACCATAGTTTAACCCCCCATGAACTAATTACTCGGGCTACCCTGTGGTAGGCCGAGTCTAGGTTTCGGCTCGGGTTTTTTTGTTTTGTTGGGTTTTTTCGTCACGCTCTTAGCCTACTCCGCAGGCCTCTCTAATCAGAAAGCGCAGGCTCAAGTCAAGTGCGCATTTAACTTTAATATTCCGCAAACATAATAAGACTTTGCGAAACTGATGCGTGCATGCCAAATGCTTTCTTTCTTTGCTTTCCTGATGTCTGATCAAGTCTTTCTCCTCTCGGATGTGTTTGTGTTTTCACAGACATAGTTATTGGTCAGTAATGTCGCTGGCAAGTATCTTGATATTATATACGCTTACGATCTCACGCCGTATACATGAAGCTGTGTTGATATTTAATACCCGAAGAGACTTGACATATGAACGCTGTACATGTGTGGAAATAATGCTTTCTTTCTTAACTTTCCTACTGTCTGATGATCAGAGTCTGATCAAGTCTTTCTCGTCTCGGATGTGTTTTGCGTGTTCACAGACATAGTTTGATATTGGTCAGTAATGTCGCTAGCTGTGTTGATATTTAATACCCGAAGAGACTCGACATATGAACGCTGTGTACATGTGTGGAAATACGTTACAGGCAATTGCAAATTGCGTTTTCTATCGGAGATTGGATTGTGTTTTGACTTTTGTCTGTGACCTGAATGTGTTTAGACGGCGGCTTTAGATCTTAGCACTGCATGTGACAACCTGCGCGTGATTTTGCAGCAGCCCGAGTGAACGCCTGACCAGGCGTCTTGTTCCATCAAGGGGTGAGGGCCATTGGGTTATCAGTATGTAAATACTGTCATATGTTACCCTCTAAAAGATCTGTCTTAGTACTGATGAGCCGAAAATAAAGAAAATCAGTAGACGGTGGTTTGGATATCGTAATAGAAAGAAATTACCTAAATTAAGCAAGCTTTTACCTCGATATTCTTTCACTGATTTGTTTGAGATGCTATATCAAACACTTGGCAGAGTGTTTCACCATTCACGATATCCAAACACCTCAAAGTTTGTCTAAAAACCTCGCCTCGGTTTTCAACAATGTTTGGATATATTCTGATGAAACACTTCTTGTCGTAACGTAATGTAATATATACAATATGAGTAGCCGTGTTGTATATACGATTTACAACCACGAGCCGTAGGCGAATGGTTCTAAATCGTGTACAACACGGTACTCATATTGTATACCACTTATCCAACGTCTAGGCTAGTTATTTCGTGTTTTACTAAAATTTTCAAGATAAAAGTGAATCTGCTTAGAAAATCTAACTTAAAGTTTTGCAAACCATAGTCAATCGAGATATGGTCTGGAAACTCGGCAAACTTCAAAGCGCCTATAATGAGCTGTGATTTTATGTTGAACCGTACCTTACACCGTGCACATCCTTTGTTTTAGGTTTATTAATATTTAAATAGCACGGTTGAGTGATTGAACTGAAACGTTGCTATTGGACCATTCGTTCATTATACTAAAATACAATGTGTTCAGTGACCGTACACCGTGCACAAAAATGCATAAAGGCGAACAAAAAGATAGACCAAAGACTTTAGCTGAGTTTCCAGACCATATATCTCGATTGACTATGTGCAAACTAAGGCAATGTTGTCAGATATACAACCTTCTTCACGGTCATGATTTCTTTTGTGTTTTCTTCATGAATTATTAATGAGTTGTATATGTACTGTATAATAAACGGGCAGGAGTGGTTTTATCAGATATAAAGACCCGAGGCGAAGCCGAGTGTTTTTATATCTGATAAAACACGAACTGCGAGTTTATTATACGGCTTCAAAAACGAACCACTTGGTAAGTTGATTGGCGGAGTTAGTTTGAAAAATAACCTTGTCTAAGCCGAGAAAATCAAAGCTAACTAGTGTATGTAAATCAGGAGAAATCTTTATCACATATAAAGATACGATACGGTCATGATTTTCTTTTGTGTTTTCCTCATGAATTATTTTTGGAATATATATATATATATATATATATATTGACAAATCTCTATAATAATAATATTATATCTGTTTGTTCTTTGTTTATACCAATAGACACTAAAGCAGCAACTTACCTTGACAAAATAGCAATAGGAGTACTAAATAATTTCCTTTAAACATCTTGAAAAGTTTGAAGAGGCTATTAGATACCTTAATTTCTGTTAAGTGCTTCTTCAGCTGACAAAGATGCACTAATTAAAATACTTCCTTGACTACACGCCTAGTATACCTTACATGCGTATATAGTGCTTGCCTTTATGTAGATAACGAAGCGGTTCAAGTTGATCATTCGATCAAAATTCAGGGTGTAGCTGAAACGATGTTTCTACATGCGATTGACTGCGATATGACAGACTGAATTCTTACCGTTCACATTTCCACACAGTGCGAAGGAGAAAGAGAAAGTGCATGTACTGAATGATAACATGCTGAAAGAGAAAGTGCAATGATCACAAGACATGCTGAAATTCATTCATGCATCGCAGTGAATTTTGGCTAAAGATATAATCAGCAAGGCATTCACGCCTAGACTTAACGCGTATTTCACAGAAACAATTGCAGCCCAGACTTTATTAAACTCAACACTTTCAAAAACAACGAACCTATCACAACTGACAACACGACAACAAACTCATTTCATCTAATTTAGACCCCGTTTAAAAGTTTCCGGATTCGTCACGATCCCGGAATAAAGTTTTTAATAGTACCGAATTCATTTTGCCTTTTCACACAAGAAAATAAATCCGGAATAAAAAATTTCCGGTTTGATCACGTATCCGGAGAGTTCGAATCCGGAAAAGAAAGTAGAAACCTTGTATGCGAATACTTTTGAATCCGAAACGATACGTAGACCCCGCTTACACTAAAGCAAAACTATCCGGATTCACATTGTTTTTTATTCCCATGAGGATGAAAAACAATGTGAATCTGGATAATTTTGCTCTATAGTGTAAACGGGGTCGTAGTGTGAACGGTTATTCCGATGAATCCGGATACTTTTCCGCCCGCAGTCATATGAGCTTGCGGTGAAACAGGCATTCCGAGTGTAGTGTAAACGACCGAATCCGAATACTCAGTACGAACTCACACTCACACTCACACTCACACTCACACTCACACTCACACTCACACTCACACTCACACTCACACTCACACTCACACTCACACTCACACTCACACTCACACTCACACTCACACTCACACTCACACTCACACTCACACTCACACTCACACTCACACTCACACTCACACTCACACTCACACTCACACTCACACTCACACTCACACTCACACTCACACTCACACTCACACTCACACTCACACTCACACTCACACTCACACTCACACTCACACTCACACTCACACTCACACTCACACTCACACTCACACTCACACTCACACTCACACTCACTCACACTCACACTCACACTCACACTCACACTCACACTCACACTCACACTCACACTCACACTCACACTCACACTCACTACACTTACACTTGGGGCTGATTACATGGAGATTTTCAGCCCGGCTAACCGCGGGTTGAAATTGTTTCGCGATTACATGGGAAATTTCAGCCCGGGCTGAAATCATATTTTCGTTAGCCGAGCTAAAATATTCTCATGACGTAATGAAGAATTTCAGCCCGGGCTGAAATGATAAAGATTCGTAAAATGGCTATTCCGATTCTTTAAACAATTTGAAACGATGATCATGTCGACTTTTGACTTTTATGAGACTGTGGTTGCATATAAAGATGAAATAAACAAAAGCAAAAGTATTTTCAAGATTGTTTTTTCAGCGGGCTGAAATTTCTTGTCGATTACATGACAATTTTCAGCCCGGTCAACCGGGCTGAAAATTTTAACCCGGGTAGCTCAAACCGGGCTGATATTTTTGTCATGTAATCGCAAACTCCGTTTTACAAGGATTTTATCGGAAGCCCGGGCTGAAATTTCAACCCGGTTATCCGGGCTGAAAATCTCCATGTAAGCGGCCCCTAACACTCACACTCACACTTAATGAGTGGCCCCTCACACTCAATAACTGCAACTCAACACTCAATGAGTCTCCACTTTCCAACCATTCAATTGGACAGTGTTTAGAGAGTGAGTGTAGTCTCATAATCAGTGAGGGGTGAGGGTGAGTGGAGACTCATTGAGTGTTGAATTGCACTTATTGAGTGTGAGGGGTCACTCATTGAGTGTGAGTGTGAGTGTGAGTGTGAGTGTGAGTGTGAGTGTGAGTGTGAGTGTGAGTGTGAGTGTGAGTGTGAGTGTGAGTGCGAGTGCGAGTGCGATAAGCTTTTAGGGTACAGGCGTCAGTGGATGTTTGTTGAAACTGATTGTCTATGCTAGTGTCGCAATGAGTAGCTTGTTTTTGGTGGTATACTATTAACTGTGGTTGTAAAGTCAATTATTTGAAACTAAAAGTATCAATGAATGTACAATTGTTGAAAGGCGAAAGTCGACCTATCTAACTTTGTGTAGACAATGAAAAGAGACGATAGTGATGAGTGACATTATGAAGTGGAGTTGATAATCTAGCTTACTTTTGTCTCAAAAATGTCGTTACCAGAAATTGACGACAAAATGGCCGCCGCTTAAGGGCTAATTTACATATAGCCTCTATAAAATGGTATCCTGATTTGAACAGTAAATATTTAAGCCACAGCAATTTTCAAATTATTCACTTCCTTATTTCTTTAAATCACGCATAGGCGTAGAGTTTTGTTTTCGTCTAGGGAGGCTGAAGTGCTGAACAGGGCCTTTCTAAGAATTTTCTCGTGGGGAGCGTTTACAAAAAGGGACTCTTCTGGGGGGTCCGGGGCATGCCCCCCTGAAATATTTGAAATTTAGAGTCTTGGAAATGCCATTTCCTGCATTCTGAGGGGTGATTTTTAAGAACACTGAAGGTCATGAAATGTCATAAAAACTAGTTAAAATACAACACATTTCAACAATTTTTCGATGTTGTGTTTACTTTTACTGGGTTGACTTATCACTGTACATGGGTGCTTTTGGCTGAAAGGAATGAGGCTGTAACAGTTACTTTAGCCTAACGAGTAACCTATAATTTGTGAATGGTGATCGATGAGTCAGTTGCTGCAAAATGTCTGGAGGGGCTCAGCCCCCCATTGAGATTTCTCCGGGAACTAAAGCCCCTCAGCCCCCCCCCCCCCCCCCCCCCCCCCCCATACTCTACACCTATGAAATCACGTATACTTACGATCTGCCAAGTGACTATATCTCTTAGTCTCGAGCTATCGTTTGTCAGTGAATCATGGTAAGTTCAAAATGCCCATTGTCTTGTTGTCATTACAAGTCGGGTAGTTGTTAAATTAGAGGTATACAACTTCAGCCAATTTGGTCAATATGTAATCTATTAGATGCAAGATAAAGGTTCCTCTATCAACTCTCGAACATTTGACCAAAGATGATTTTGAAAGTATCAAACAAAATCTTATCGCAATCCAGTGGTGCATGACTTGCTTATTTGTTTACTACAGTATATTTCAACACAATTTGGCAGATCGTAGATATACCTGACGAAAATAATTAGGTGACTGAATGATTGGATAATGGTTGTTGTTTAGATCAGGAGGTCGGCAAATAGTTGGCAAGCTACTCAATAAGCAGAATTCTCACTTTAATATATTCGCCTTATATATTTACTGTTCAAAATGGGACACCATCTTCTAAGGGATATATGTAAATTGGCTTAAAGCGGTGGCCATTTTCCTCAATTAGTTTGTAAAAAGCTAAACACACTGACACTCGAATAAAGTTCTAATAATAATAATTAATTTAATTTCTGGTAATGTGGTGGTGACTGACGTTTCAACTGCCTTAGCGATGCATGGTCGTTGTTTCTTGTGCTCTCCAAACTTCTCGCGTGCATAAATAACTTATTTTAGTGTGGTAAAGCATGAACTGTTTCAGTGTATCTTTTTAGAAATATTGTGTGGTTGGAAAAGATAAAGAATTTTGTATCCCGCGAAAACATGAGCTAATGAGACGTTATAGGTTGGTGGTAACCACACTTGTTACGGCTGGAAGGTAAATATGGATTATTCATTGTCGATTATTGATTATTAAACATTGATTATTGCTTTATTGATTATTAAACATTGATTATTGCTTTATTGCTTTATTGATTATTGATTATTGATTATTGATTATTAAACATTGATTATTGCTTTATTGATTATTGCTTTATTGCTTTATTGATTATTAAACATTGATTATTGCTTTATTGATTATTGATTATTAAACATTGATTATTGCTTTATTGCTTTATTGATTATTGAACATTGATTATTGATTATTGAACATTGAACATTGATTATTGATTATTGATTATTGAATTATGATTATCGGTTATTGAATATTGATGATTGAATATTGATGATTTATTACTGATTATTAATTATGATATTTGACCATTGATTATTGAGTATTGATTATTGAATTATGATTATCGATTATTCATTATTGATTATTGAATTATGATTATCGGTTATTGAATATTGATGATTGATTACTGATTATTGATTATGATTTTTGATTATTGAGTATTGATTATTGAATTATGATTATCGATTATTGATTATTGAATTATGATTATCGGTTATTGAATATTGAATATTGAATATTGATTATTGAATATTGATGTTGATTACTGATTATTGATTATGATTTTTGACTATTGATTATTGAGTATTGATTATTGAATTATGATTATCGATTATTGAACTATGATTATCGAGTATTGATTATTGAATAATGAATAATGATGACTGATTATCGATTACTGATTATTGATTATGATTTTTGATTAATTATTGATTATGGATTGTTGATGATTTTTGTTGATGATTTTTGTTTATGTTTATGTTTATGTTTATGTTTATGTTTATGTTTATGTTTATGTTTATGGTTGTTGATGATTTTTGATTAATTATTGATTATGAATTGTTGATTATTGATTATTGATTATTCGATCTTATGTCTCTATTATTTATTAAGGTTGGTAACCATGGGAGTCCCAGAGACTCACTTCACTCACGTGTTCATAGATGAAGCGAGTCAAGCAAGTGAACCAGAGGTCCTTGTGCCGATAGCGGGGTTATTTACCCCAAGTAATTCTGAAGGAGGGCAGTTAGTACTAGCTGGAGACCCTAAACAACTTGGACCTATAATTTATTCGACATTAGCAGAATCGGTGAGAAACTTTTGCTTACAACAATTTCCACAGCCGAAATCTCACAGGCTTGTTACAAAACGCGTCCACTTCAGCTTTCTAGAAAATTTTTAACTAGTTCTAGTAGTGATGTTAGACCCCGTTCACACGAGTCCGGAACGAGTTGAAAACGGCACTAAAAAGTCACAAAACGCCGTTGCGTTCACACGGCACCGGATTGAAATTGTGTGAAAACGGCGCTCTAACCGGATCGTTTTGAAAACGATTTCTAGACGGAGCGAGATGAAAACGGAACCCTTGGTGTGCCGTGTGAACGTAAGATCCGGCATTTTCAGTTCCTAACCAAACGGCTGGCGTATTTTTCAGCGATGAAAAACTTTATTTGTCTTCTCGACTTCGGGGAGCTTCTGTCAAATTTTCTTTTCTTGGCTATTTTATTTTAGTGTGGGCTTAATATATCCTTTCTTGAACGACTCATGTCACCAGAATTTCCTTGTTACAATAAACGTCTTTGTGAGCCCTATCTCCTTCCTACCAGTGGAGTGTATGATCCGTGCTTCATTACCAAGCTACTCAATAACTATAGATCTCACCCAGCTTTACTGAAGGTAAGAGTGATAGAAATATTCTCCTTCGCCTCCTCCTCCTCCTGCTCCTGCTGCTGCTTTTTTTTCTTTTCCTTCTCTTTTTCCTTCTCCTTCCCCTTCTCCTTCTCCTTCCTCTTCTCCTTCTCTTTCACCTCCTCCTGCTGCTGCTGCTTCTTCTTCTTCTTCTTCTTCTCCTTCTCCTCCCCCTTCTTTTTCCCCTTCTCCTTCCCCTTCCCCTTCTCCTTCCCCTTCCCATTCTCCTTCCTCTTCCCCTTCTCCTTTTCCTCCTCCTTCCCCTTTCTCTTCCTCTTCTCCTTCTGCTTCTCCTTCTCTTTCACCTCCTCCTTCTTCTTTTTCTTCTTCCCCTTCCCCTTCCCCTCATCCTTCCTCTTCTCCTTCTCCTTCTCTTTCACCTCCTCCTCTTCCTCCTGCTTCTTTTTCTCCTCCTTCTCCTTCACCTCCTCCTCCTCCTTCTCCTCCTCCTCCTTCTCCTCCTCCTCCTTCTCCTCCTCCTCCTTCTCCTCCTCCCTCCTCCTTCTCCTTCTTGGCTTCTTCTTCTCCTTCTCCTCCTCTTTCTCCTTTTCCTTTTCTTTTTCCTTCTCCTCCTCTTCCTCGTCCTCCTTCTCCTTCTTCTCCTCCTCATTCTCCTCCTTCTCCTCCTCCTTCTCCTCCTTCTCCTCCTTCTCCCCTTCTCCTCCTTCTCCTCCTTCTCCTCCTTCTCCTCCTTCTCCTCCTTCTCCTCTTTCTCCTCCTTCTCCTCCTTCTCCTCCTCCTCTTCTCTTTCTCTTCCTTCTCCTCTTTCTCCTTTTCCTTCTCCTCCTACTACTCCTCCTCCTTCTCCTCCTCTTTTTCCTTTTCTTTCTCCTCCTCTTTCTCCTTTCCCTTTTCCTTCTCCTTCTCCTCCTTCTCCTCCTCCTTCTCCTCCTTCTCCTCCTTCTCCTCCTCCTTCTCCTTCTCCTTCTTGGCTTTTCCTTCTCCTCCTCCTTCTTGGCTTTTCCTTCTCCTCCTCCTTCTCCTCCTCCTCCTTCTCTTCCTTCTTCTCCTCCTCCTTCTCCTTCTTCTCCTCCTTCTCCTTTTTGGCTTTTCCTTCTCCTCCTTCTCCTCCTCCTCCTTCTCTTCCTTCTCCTTCTCCTCCTCCTCCTCCTATTTCTCCTTTTCCTTCTCCTCCTCCTCCTTCTCCTCCTCTTTCTCCTTTTCCTCCTCCTCCTCCTTCTTCTCCTTTCCCTTCTCTTTTCTCTTCTCGTTTTCCTTTTTCCCAAAGGTTCTTTTTATGTCTTAACATTTTCCTACATGGATGTTTTTGCACTTTAGATTCCAAATGATTTATTTTACCACGGTGAACTCAGAGCATGTGCTGACAAACTAGAGCGAAACTCGATGTGTACTTGGGAAAGTTTGCCTAGTAAAGGATTTCCCGTCGTATTCGAAGGCGTGTGTGGTGTTGACCAGAGGGAAGACACTAGTCCATCATTCTTCAACCCTCCCGAAATCTCAGTTGTCGTACGGTGTGTTCATGAGCTCAAATATGCTCGTAATTTAAGAGTTGATCTGGCAGACATTGGAATTATTTCACCGTACTACAAACAAGTAAGGCAATTTATTTAAAGTGCCTATGAAACGAAAATGAAAGAACTTTCTTTCTTAAATGAAAGAACTCTTAAAACTACAACGTAACATCTTTTGCAGATCTTCGTTTCCGTGTTTCGTTGTTGAGATATTTCAGTTTCTTTGATATGCA